>JAPDSC010105258.1:0-46998 GCA_026290005.1 Latrodectus geometricus | reverse complement strand
ATTGTTTTTATAATCAGTATTGTTTTCCATTTGTAGATATCATAATTCGAGTGCTGAATCAATAAAATAATTCTACATTTAGCATGTGTCATTGTCATATTATACATTTTAATTAAAAATCGGTGTTAGGATAACTAAATTTGAATTCTTGAGTTTTTATAGTTTCATGGTCATATTTAAAAATATTTTCTACTCGTATTATAGAAATCACAAATAGGCAACTTCACAATCCATGGTATGAAAAGGACTGTAAAGGGATGTTTTCCTTTCTGAATTTATTTTATAACTAAAGAAAATGTAGGTTTACATAAATTTCGACTAAAATTTTTTATAAAATGAAACATCGTGCCAACAATTATTCAAATTGTAGAGCAATCAGACATCATCAATAATTGAATAATTTTCTCCCTTGTTATATTAAAAAGTAGAAATGGGAGTTACAACAGTATAGATAAGTGGGCTAATGATTTTAATGGCATATTCTCTGAAAAATGTTAATGTAGTGACATAACTAAAGGAACATAGAATTTCACTTCGAAAAAAAAATGTCATATTTATAAGCTCCATTATTTTACATGCAAACTGAGGTATTGTTTTGAAAGGATTATCAATCCCATGACAATATTTTGTAAAAATCAAAAAAGCAGCCCATAAGCAAAGATAAATCTCTATCTCTTAAATACATTTAATGATACTCCTATTTAAATATGTACTATCATACTATAAATTCTGGTTTATCATTTTAATAATGATGCAATTAGAAGTCTGATTAATTATACAATTGCTATTTACAAATTATTCAAAACATCGCTATTAGCTGGAGCACATGATTTTGACAAAAAAGTAAATAAAAATAATCAATTGGAAACTAATTGTTAACTGTATCCATATCTGATATTGCAAATTTTTTCACAGATCCACTTCAATCCATGGATTCATATTGAATGCGATTTGACATGTTCATAAAGTGATTAAATTAGTAAGTCAAATAATTTCCAAACTGACAAAAATAAAAGACAGTTAAGTCTTTTACTTCAACAGGAGCTTGAAATCAGTTCTTCGAAATAAATCTCTTAATAACATGGAAGACTTCCTTCAAAACCCAAACAGTAGTTGTTACCGAAAAGTGGTTTCGGCCTTTACTCATTAGTTCAAAATAAATAATAACCTAATATGATCTCACTATAATTGGTTCTAATGTTTTAAAAATGAATCATTTTAAATTATTCTGTGAAAATAATTTAGTGTGCTTGAAATAATACTCTAATCACAATTTCCTTTAAAATACTTTTTTGTTGAGGGTAAAATTGTGATATAAAATGAAAATAAATGAAGAAAATATTTACTAAAACTAATTTCTGATCTACAGAAAATACTAGCTAAAAAAGAAATTGGTTTCTATAAGCTCATAAATTAAAAACATTCACAATTTTGATATAAGTTAATTATACAAATGTAGAACTCTAGTTTCAATTGTTATTTGAATTATATTTACAGTAAAAATAAATATCAAACTAAAACAATTCAAGAAAATATTAAAAAAAAATAATAATAAATGTGCTAGTGAAATATTTATCTTTTGAAATTCTAAAATATTAAATTATATATATGCGTGTGCGTGTATGAAAAATAATAACATTTTATCATAAAAAAATAAATATCTCTAAAAATCCCCTAAAATATGATGATGCCAAGTGACTGTCAAACTTTTAAATTACTTTACGGCAATCGAAATGAAAAAACAAAAATTATACTCAGAAGTTAAATTTTCATGGTACGTTTATGCGGAGATTTCCTTAATATAATAAATTTAGTGAAAAAATATTTATGCAAGAAATTATTGTATAATGCAACTCTGTTCATTATTTGATAAGAGATAGCGAGTTTTTATTCGTAATAAGCAAATGGCATAACAAAGCTCCCATAGAAATAGAAAATTTTCCCTGATCACTCAAAAAGTATTTATATGTAGATAGTTTCCTTAACATTTATACAGTGAAATAATGATATGAGTGCTAATCCTTGGAGATTTTTAGCTTCCAAACTATTGATATAAAATATTAAATTAAAAATATAAAATGAAAAAGTTCTACATTTTGTAGACATCAGTAATTAATATATTTAGAAAAAATGAAATCACATGATTTTAAAATAGAAAAAAAATCATAATTTTTAATTCTTGATAGGTTGGTAAAAAATACAGGAAATAACTAAATACAAGAAATAAATTATGCTTAATTGAAACCTTTACTTTCCTCTTCAAAATTAAAAGAAAAAGTGGCAACTTTATACTTAAAATGCATACCTTTCGTTATTAAATCATTCTCTCCCTTTTTTTATTATAAAAAATAATCTGAAATTCAAAATAGTTTATTATATTGTCAACGCATCAGAAAGAATACGCTACCATTTTTGTCTTACAAAAATAATATTTATCTTAATATTTAGTTCCATTAAAATGTTTATGTAATAATTATTTATTAGAAAAAAAATTGATAGTAAACGTTTACTACACAAATGCTGATAATATTCATATTAAGTTTTACACAAGTCTGATTCTTGATTTTATTCTAAATACATGTTCGATTTTCAACCCCTCACAAAATCTTGGTTTTCCCTTGGTCATTTTAAACTTGCAAAACTTTCAAAGTCTATGAAAACCCTGCATAATCACATAATATATTAAGTCCATTTTATTTATTTCTGATCAACATATGTTAACAATATTGAAGTTTAATAATTGTTTTGTAACTCTTAAAGTGAAATTTACTCTGTGTGTTGATAACAATCAATGATTACTGAAAAGGTAAGAATATTAAGTTGAAATTGATATATTAAGAGAATGAATTAAAAAAATTAGGGAAAACAGACATTGCTTACATTGCAAAAAACTCTTATCAAATAGAAATGATTTTTAACTAAATTGGCAAATTCAATATCAGAACATAATATCCCTACTCTTAACAGAAAATATTGTTGAGACAGATTACTTTCCACAAAATCTATTTGTGGTTATCAATTGTTTAATGACGATAATCAAAGTTTGAACACTTTTGGTCATTTTTATGCAGTTAAAAAGTCTGTATAGAAATTTATATATATTAATTGATTACACAAATTTTGAGAGTCATTAACAAGTTACTACAGTGACATAAATAGCATTAAAAAAATGGTACATAGCTTATAAATCTTAACTTTGGAAATCCATCACTCCTGTACATTAAAAATTATATTTATATACTTTTAATTTTTAAAAATATTCAAATATTTTCTTTTTTCCCCCCTTTCAAAAATAAATGAATAGTATTTGAAATTATGCTTCATTAATTTAGAAAGATGATAGTAAAAAAATATATGACTAACATTATTTTTAAAATACTGAACAAATTGGCTTAATCTAATTTAAACACTATAAATAAAAAGTATAACAAAATAAACAAAATAAATGAAAAAATATTAAGTGCCAATGTTTTTTTTAAACACAATTGAAGAAATTATGCCATATAATAGAAATCCAATTGGAGACAAATGCAATGTTTTTATACAAGAAAAATATGTTATATGCAATAGTAATACAATTTAGGTTGAGATATAAAAGCATTTATTTTTCATTTCATCTTAATTATTCTCCATCCATCTTTGTCAAACCTAGGAGGTTCATCATATCCAGGTAAATACCTATGAGCTAATGCCCTAAACCTTAATCTTCTTAATTTGTAAATTTTATCTCCTTCATTCACGTGCAACTTTGGCTTGGTCTTGACACGCTTTAATCGTAGTTTACGGATCTTCTGAAGAAAAAAGAAATACTCCCAATATTCTTTGGTATTAGGATCCATCTCTTCTAATGGTGGAGGCGGTCCAAGACGAAGAGTCCATAGCCAATCAGGATACTCAGAGTCAGCACCCAACTTTACATCTTCACCCTCCTTGAGAATGTTGCTCCCGCAGCAGTAATTCACGAGCTTTTCAGGATCTGTTTCTACTGGAAGACGCTTTTTCTTTTCAAATGCTCCTCCTAAGGCTTTCCCCTTACCAGTCAAAGAACCTACAATATTATTTTAAAGATAAGTTTGTTGAATAAAAATGTAAAATACAGAACAATAACACAACTGTTAAAGGTATTAAATACATATGGATATGAAACACAATAAAGGTAATCAGTTTTAGAACTGAATACTAAAAGTTTGAGCATTTATCATGAATAAATCCCAGTGAAAAATCATTAAAAATATAATTTAAGTAGCACAACATTTTGTAGATCAAGTCCATTTATTTTTTTCACATTGTGAGAATTTCTAAGTCAAATAAATATAAAAGTATGGTCTTCAATATATCAAGATGTTTATAAATTTGAAGTTCATAATGAATAAGTATCATGTTTTTGACACAAATAAAAAAAAAATTTGCACTTTTAAAATTAAATGTTTGGAGAAAGGTTGACATGAATTAAATTTAATTTTTTGAACATTTCACAAAAAATGATTGGCGCAGCTTGTCCTTTTTGGACTTTGCACCACAAAACCCAACCAACCACAAAATAATGAAATAACAGAAAAATCTTTTAATACTTATTAGTGTAAAATTACATCTCATTTTTAATCAATTAAGAATAAAAAAAGATTTTAATTGTTTAGTGTGCCTAATATAAATATGGATGACAAATGATCTTAGTAATTTGGTGAAAATTTTATTTGAAAAATAATATAAAACTAATAAAATAGTAGCAAATTTTTCCAGAAATAGAATATACATGTTTTAGATAGTTTTAAAAGTTAAATTGCCTTTCATTGCTAAATAAAAGGGATTTAAAATATTAATAAAGCTCTTAAATCTAAATCACTCAATAGAATTTAATTAAAATAAATAAAATTATTTTGGTATATTAATGTTTAGCATTATTCCTGTATTGTTATCAGTTTATGTTACACACATTGATACACTGTATCAATATACCTTGCAAAATATGTTCTAGCTTCAAATAATTAGAGTATTTTTTTCATTAAAGTTACTTAAATTCTGTAACAGTTAATTTTATTATTAAAAAGCTTAAATTTTAATAATTTTAAAAATATTTATATTTATTCCATAATGCTTTTATATTAATAAGTAAGTTCTTTATTATTATTTATAGTTAATGCATCTCACAGTAGTGACTGAGATTTTAAGTAGCAAAGATTATATTTAATTTCCTATCTGTTTTTGAATTTTAAAGTTTTTTCTAGCTTTTTTACAGTTTTTTCTAGCTTTATAAATATATACAATTACACATTTTTTAACATAATCAGGCCAAACATAATTTTGAAATTGAATGCTAAGTAATTTCTAATTTCAAAAAAATTATTGCTCGCAATGCATTGAAAACATTCATCAACTGTAACACAACATTTTTGCACATTTGCGATAATATCAAAATAAAATATTGAATCATCAGCAACCTCAAAAATACAATAATTTAATTTAACAATAAACACTTTATTGAAGATAATATCGGCTTTATTAAACTCAAATTTGCAACTCTATAGCAATACTACAAAATAGGTAAACAGTATAATGATAAGCTATGTTAGAATATGAATGTAAGAATGTTACAGCAATTATTTTTTTCAGAATAAAATCATACATATTTTAACATAAAAATTGTAAAATAAATCTTATTTCCTCTAATGAATGTTGTAATAAGAATATCATAAAAACAATTTGTACAAACTTGAATTCAATAAAACGTTAATCTGCGCTTTAGGTCCCCTACTGTGCCAACTTGGCGATAAATGCACCAAGCATGGTAAACCGGAGGAAATAATTTGAAGCGCTTTTTCGCACATGCTCATTAATTGCTTTTCCTTTCAGCATTTTCATTGGTCGTTAATTAGTTTCAGTTTGAAAAATCGGTCATTTTCATAGGCTGCTAATTAGTTAAAAATCGTATGCTAATTAGTTAAAAATCCATTATCACCATGGCAACAGCGTTTTTGAAAACGCGCCAAGTACGGGACCCACAGCACTCTTTCGCCAAGTTGGCAGAGTAGGGAACTTAAAGCGCATTTTCACCCAATAAAATTTAAACAGGCAATAATCTAAAACATAACACAATTTTAATGAAAATTAACTTAAATCAACATTAGAAATTTTATTCATAGTAAAGAAAATCCATATGAATTTTAAAACTAAGAATACTTTGCAACATTAATCACTAATAAATGAATTTAATAGTTATTCTTGAAGATACAAAGTTAATTCTTTGATAACAATGATAAAATCAATCAAATGTAAGATTGCAACAGGATAATAATTGGTTATGAAGATCACATGTTAATTATATGAGTTGATTACTATAAACATTACAATTGAAATTCAATACAAATACAGAAATAATGTAATAAAATGATACTAGTTTGAATGAATTGTCAGTTGTTGACATTTAACACAGTACCATCACTTATCTTTAATTCCAACAAATATACAATTTTATGGACATATTTAGATACAATAATTGACAAGCATTATGTGGAAACAAGTAACAACAAAACATTAAATTAGAATTTCTTTACTTTTACTTAAAAGTAACTAGAAGATTTCTAAATTTAATTTGGTTAATTTTTAAAAACTTTCATAGAGCATATTGAATTTTAATATGGTATTAAATAAGGATTTCTCAGTATATCTTTTCCCCTATATAAACTCAGTGAAGTTTAATTCAAAACATTAGAAAATTGTTCTATGTTTTTTAAGTCAGTATGAACTTCCAAATATATTCTACATATCTGCCAGTTTTTGAATCAATGAAAATATAAGTTTTGTATGGTTGATGCTTAACAATCATTTTTTGCAACTAAAGGTTGGGCTTGTAGTTTAAAGCAGACTTCAAAATACATCAAATACTCTACATTATAAAACCCATGATGGCAGAGAAATAATTTATTCAGCTTGGTAATTTAAATGAAATTTTATTTATTTTACTTTGAGTATAAATATATTCTTAAATGTTCTGTAATCTTCCACTACCAGAAAGGAATGAAAGATTTTTCCTTAATATTCTTTTTAACAAATACTGCATTACTCAAAACAAAATACACTTGTAACTATGTTTGGTCATTAATCACTTATTCTTAGATAATCCTGAGGTAATTTTATAAGCAATTATTATGAAATTAGGTAATTTTATTTGATTTTTATGGCCCTAATATCAAAACAATTCCAAGTCTATGACCAAATTAGAATACTCGGATGTAGTTTAAGGCCTTCATATTGGGAAACTTGCAATTGCTATTAACTATTTTAAAAAAATAGCATCAAAAAGCTTAACAGTGAATTCTCATGAATTCTTCAAAACATGATTTTAGATTATTGTAAGCTGCATCTTGAATATTTTTTATTTACTTACATCTAGTTTAAATTCATGTATCCATATATGTATCTTCCATTACAAAGAAACACATCTTTGAAAAGTGGAAAATCAGATGGCATCTTCGTCTTTTCTCGGTAAATTAAAAATTGTCAAAACTGTTTTACAGTGCTGAAATTGAAAGAGAGAGAGAGAGAAAAAAAAAGTATTATACCACACGGTTAGTCAAAAGTAGAAGTATTTATGTTTACCCTTAGTTTGTTTATTGTAAACAAAATTTGGCAATTTCTCATGGGATGAGGACCATAAATATCATACAGTACTTATTAATTTGGTTAGCCTATACTTAAGGGTGGCCCCTTGATTCTCACAAAGTTGTGGTTGCAGTTGATCGCCAAGCTGGGCAAAACCCAATCGCATTTTGATTGCAACAGAGCAATTGATTGTTCTGGCTAACAAAAATCGCCAATAAAATCGATAACAAAAGAAAAATAGCCATGTTTGCCAAGGGGGCACCCTAAAATATAGTTTAACCATTAATTTTATTAAATGCCTTTATGTTAAAATTCATTTTATTTTAAATTCTTTTGTATAATTCATTTTTTAAAATTTAGTACATTTATTTACCTGTTATATTAAGCGAAAGTAACAAAACGCTGAACTTTATTAATATGGTCAAATAATGTATATCATAAAAACAAATAAGAGAATGATAAAAAAAAATGGTATAAAAAGTGTAGAAAAAAATTTTCTGCGTATGTAGTTAATATTTTCATAGGTTCTACAATATTGTGGACAGATGAAAAATGTAGCGACTTTTTCCATTTATTTTATACTTCAAGTTTTTTTTTTTAATTTAACATTAAATAATGATATCAAAAGAACAGTTACATTAATGTCCAGGTTATACTTTAGGATGCCTACTTTAGGATCTATACTTTAGGATGCCCCCTTGATTAACGCCAACTTGCGGTCGAGGTTGAACGCCAAGCTGGGCAAAACCCAATCGTATTCTGATTGTAACAGAATAACTGATTGTTCTGTGCCAACAAAAAGTGTCAATAAAATCAATAGCCAAACAAAAATCGACAAGTATACCAAGGGGACACTCTTAAATATAGTTTTACAGATGTCCATTATATTTGATTTTTTAAAGGTTTGTAAGAGAAGGCTTTCGAAGTGAAAGTTAAATGTTTTAAGCTGTCTAGAAACTCATGCATCGGAGATCTACTAACTTTGTTGCAGTTATATCTCTGCTTATTTCACAGATTGTTACGAATCATTATTATATATCCTGATTATAGATCAATCCTCGAAATGTATTTATATAAAACTAAGTGGATACTGAACTATAACTCATACTAACCCAAAATTGTTTTAGCAAATGTCCGATTTATTACGTTCGTGGACGATGTAGCGAGGGAAGAAAGTAAGAAACAATTAGATGTTAAATTTCTTAAAAAAGACATTTTCGTAAATTGAATTCCGTAAAACTTCTCTTTTCACAATTGGCATGGGTGAAATTACAAAATTGGATACATATTTTTATAAATCTAGAATTCAAGTCACATATTATGTAAACAGCATTATTTAACAGTTACTTCGGTACGATACCGAAGTAAATTTGAGGTCGAAAAATAGTAAATAAATAATTTTGCAAATTTTGTGTTGAGGTGCATTTGTCCTCCTTAAAATAATTACAATTATAGCATTTTCAAAAAATAACTTTTTTAAAATTAGACTTTTTATACTCATTTCACGTTTCTAGGAATAATATTAGTTAATATAAAATGATTCATAAGATAAAGGTAAAGACAGTGAAGGAAAACAATGTCGTCGTGGTGAACATCTGCATTGGCACAATTTCCTCAAAAATAACACACCACCCTTGTGCCTATAATGAGGTATGTATCTCCACTGCCAGAAATTATCTCAATACGAAAAATATCACTACTGTTATTCGTGTATTATATATTATTCTTTTTCAAGAATTTAATATTATATTTTATTTTCAAATGTTTCTATTCTGCTTTGTAAGTTGTTATATGTATTATTTTTCAAAAGTAGAATGACTAGAAGCCATTCGTTTGTTCTCAGTGATATCAGAGACGAAAATTATATTACCAATTCATCAACATTAAATATAATGCATTATTCTACATTAAAATAAAATTTTAACAAATAAATAATTTGTGAAATCAATATACATTCCACAAATCATTTTGAAATTTTTGAAATTTTTTTAAATATTATTATTAAATACATAAATTTTAATATCAAACATACATATTAATTCAATATTCTTGATTTGTTATTCATTATTGCATTTTTAACTTACATAATTTTTGAAACACTTGAAGATAAACATTAAATATTAAAAAAAAAATCATTACATAAATTAAGGACAAAATAAAAATTGCCTAATATCGAATTAAAATTAACCATAGAAAATGAACTATGTTTTTATATTTCATAATTATTATTTAATCACTTAAATTTATTTAATATTTTTAAGTTATTTCACTACGTATTTGTAGTTACGTATGGCTTCATCGGAAGAAATCAATTCAATGTATAAAATTGCTCAAGTATCAAAGAAGATTGTTGTTGTCGTGTGTCAGCCAGGCTGGCAATATGGGGTGCGCTGCTCCACTTTTCCAACTGAACCGTATTTGGTGTGGAGTCTGACTTCTTCATTACAGACATGCCATAGGTACCCATTTTTTGGGTAGGCAACCATTCACGCACAAAGAAAGGTCAAAGACAAGAGAGAAATTACAACCATGCCCTAACCGAGATTCGAACCCAAGTCTTCCTCATCCGTAGTCAGGAACGCAAAACACTAGACAGGTTGGGTGGCAACAGAGAAGATTAAATATATGGAAAGAAAAAAAAACATTTAATGTAATAACCAGAACAATAAAACATGAGAACAGAAACTAAAAACTTAAAAAAAATTAACAAGAAACATGGGAGATGCAGTCTTTAAAATGAACTCACGAGAGTTTCGGCATTTCAGTGCAATTTGCTTATCTCATTCCGTTTTTTAGAATCTTTATCTAATTTTGGACTTACAAGAAGGTGCTCTGCGTTCATAGTGGCCGAATTACAAAGTAGACATAAACTAAATGAAATAATGCTTTTTTTATTTAAATGTTGTGACATGTTTGCAATCTGAAATTTTCCACAACCTTTTTACGAGATTTTTGACAAAACTCTTTCTAAGTGTCTTGAATGTTATCCCAGGGTTTCCTCATTGGTTTTGCTTCCATGTTAGATTTAAAAATAAAACATTGATTTTTTTAAAAATGTGAATTTTAAATTACTCTGGAGGAACTGGTTTGAAGTCTTATGTCTCAAGTGTTCCTCTTTGGACTAGTGAGTCCTCCATTTCGTACCCGTCGATATCCATGTGTGAAGTTCCTTTCAAAAAAGTTATCCATTCAAAAAATATTGTTTTGTTGTAAGGAAAGTTCAAGATTTATAATAATTTGATTATTTATGACGACTGTCTGGATGGCTGCTTTAGAATCAAATAGAAGAACTGTTTTAGAAAAACAATTGATCTTGTGGTTTTTCATATCCATTGATGATAAAACTATACTTTAGGGTGCCCTTTGGCGAATTTGGTGATTTTTTTTTGGCGCCATTCCTGTTAGAGCCGATTACAGTGCAAACAAGTAACCAATCAGATAAACTAGTCAGAGCCTCTACTGGATCTAAACCAATCAGGACACGAGTCGGTTTTGCCCTCTTGGTGATCAATCGCTATCACAACTTGGAGAGAATCAAAGGGGCACCCTAAAGTATAATCTAACCCCATTGAGATAACAAGGATCTCTGCAATAAAATTCGAGATGGAATGTCCACCAGGAGTACACTGTGAAAGAGTTTACTGTATACACGATACCTGGAATTGTCTTGTATTTTGGAGCCAACAGTATAAACTCAGTATATTGTTCATGCAACGTACATAATGTGTTTAACTTTAATAATCTATTAAGAACGCCTTTCTTTCTAATTCATTAACATCAAATTGATATTTAATCTTAATGTACGCAGAAAGATCAACACTGACTTAGCTACGATTCATTAGTTTGTTTTAATTTATTTCTTGTCATAATTTCTCTCATGTCTCCTAAAGAGACATTTGGATCTTCATTGTACTTAGCTTACTTTCGTTCATCCATCATTATTTATGCGATGGCTTCAATTTATTCATTGTAAATTTATTTATATTTTGCAATATAAATTGTAAGAATTACTTTTATATTGCAAAGTATAAATAAATAATAACTAATCTCTTTAAGTATTAAGTCATTTTTCTTCTCTTGAAACTTGCTATAAGATTTTTCAAAATAATATAATTTTCTTAAAAGAAAAAAAATTTCTATATTGCCATATATTAGTGAGAAATATAATTGAAAGTATGATTTTAACGAAATATATTTTTCGGATGTACATTTTGTTGAGTAAATTAAAAGGAAACAAAAGCAATGAAAAATGAACATATTTCAAGGAAATAGATATTTTTAATAAACTATATTTCATTATATATAAGATTATGATTCTTATTAAAATATTAATTTTAGTTTTTAAGAATTATAGTTTTTTTCCCATGTTTTTCATCAGAATTTATCAAATTTCTCCTGCTTATGTCTCGCAATACACTTTTGAAGGTCCATTGCAATTTACAATTTCTTTTCATGCATATTTTACTAATTTGGTGTGATGTAATTTACGATCGATGTTGAATTTAGAAATACATACACACATTTCAGCATATGAAGTTAACATATATTTGAATTCTTAAGGATTTTTCTTATAAATCACATTTCTATTTATTTCCTAAAATATATTATACTTATTAAAATCTTGTCATTGTCCCTTTATCTTAGGGAATCCAATAGTTATCGTCATTAGAAAAAAGACGAATTGAGTTACGAAAAAGTGACTAATCCACACCTTGCAGAATCTTAAACACATCAAAGTCAAAAAGAACGTGAATTAATTTATCATATATATCATGAAGTAAGTAGAAAAGTTAAACATTATAAGCATTAAAAACAATTGCCGCTCACCCTGTCCAGAGGTCAGCGTGCCTGACTGGGGTATAAAGGTCCTAAGTTCGAATTCTGATTAGGACATGAATGCAATTTTTCTCTTTCCTGTCTTTGTCGTTTCCTTGTATGAATGGAGTATGAATGGTTGCCCACCCTATAAAAGGGGACCTATGGCATGTGTGTATTGAAGAAGTCGGACTCTACTCCAAATTGCAGTTCAGTTGAAAAAGTGGAGCAGCGCACCCCATATTGCCAGCCTGGCTGGCACTCTACAAAAAACCATTAAAAAAAGGTTCAATTAAAAAAATTGAAAATTATATTCAGGAATGTTTTCATAATTAAGAGGTAATAAAGAAAATGTCTTTTTTTATGGTACAATATAGGTATCATAATGGTTCAGTAGTCAGACAAGTAAAAAATCCTGGGTTTGATTCCAGTATTATTAAAAAATGAAATTTATGTTTCTGATTTTATCTTTAACATCTTTCCAGAGATGTCCATAAGAGTTTTCCACGTTCCATTCCTTAAGACAAAAGAATGTGATTTAAAATCCCTCTGTAAATCGTACTTAAATAAAGAAATATTTTTTGGGAGGCGAAATACTGTGGATGGTTCACAAAGTTTTTCCGCTATTAGGTTTTCTACTTTGTGATGTCAAGTTGAATATGACACATTCTGGTAAATGTATTAGAAATTTCTGATTCTTCAATTTAAATGCTTGCTAGGATGAAGTATACATTTTCTTTTAACGTGGGTAACATGTCGATGTAACACAAGCATAAATAAGAAGTAAGAGCACATTTCAAAATGAATGAAATAAAATGAGAAAAAAGACAGACCTCTCACCATTTGCTGAAAAGTTCATTCTTGGTGACCAATTAGCAGGTATCTCGATTTTGAAGATAAGAAAGGTCACTACGTTTTCAAAATGCCATATCGAAATTTTTCTAAAGTTGAGATAAAAGCCATGGTACTAGTCTAGAAGACGTAACTGACATTTGAGCACTGTTTTTTAAACGAAATGTATGATGGAACAGGGTCCGAACTGCACCCCAAAGAGCAAAAATCATCAAACAAGGCTACCTCAATAGATTTCTACTTAAACCATGCTTGGCGAATTCCAGAGGGTAGGAATACTTGGGCAGGTGCCTATGAAAAAAAACCATTCATTTTTACCTGAAATGTAAAAATTTGCTTGCATGGTGTCGGGTAAGAAACTGTCCATGAAACTGTAAATCAACTCCATGAAACTGTGCACCCTAAAGAAGTCCAAAACTAAAACTGGATTGTCAGTTCAGTAAGGTTTAGTCTTGAAAAACTAATTAGAAACGATAAAGACAATGACAATCATGTAAAACAATGTAAAAATAGTGATAGAGGCAATCCATGATCAGTTTCCTTATTCTTATAAAACTAACTTAAAGAAGTGATAGAAATCACTTTTTTAAAACTATTAAGAATAGTTGTTACTTATGATAATAAGTAACTTATTGTATCACTGATAAATACTAGTGATGATACTTGGCGTAGCCAAAGCGGCCGCTTCAAGGATTGGGCGAATGAAGTCAGAAAGAGCGTCTTCCATTTTTGAGCAGTGCAACACTTTACGTGGGTGGAAGTGTGACTTGGCTCATAGATGGCAGCACCATGTGGGTCTTCCAATTTAGAGATAGAATGCCAGAGAAAACTCAATGCCTGTCTCCTAAAACCGTAAGAGGTATTAATTTGAAATGGGAACATGAGGACATTGCGAATACGACATATTTTACGTGCCCCAGTCACCATTAGTGAACACGATGGATCTTCGGATAAGACGGGATTCGAACTCACTACCTTCCGGTAACGAGAACGACGCCCTAACCAACCAGGCCACCGCGGCCCTATTAAGAATAGTAATAGAAACAATCGTGATCATTCTTCTTAATCTTGTAAAACTAATTAAGAGAAGTGATAAAGACAATTGACTCACTTCATATGACGTCAACGTCACATGTCGAATATGTTCGGTGATTTTTTTTGTTTTGTTTTGTTTGATGCGTCCACTGCATAAATTTTATTCATTTTGTATCTAATAAGTTACAAGTATTTCTGAACTGATTTTGTTTCGCCATTTTGTTTGTTTGTCTCTTATTTTGTCAATAACAAGCATTTCCGTGAAACTAATTTTTTTAAATATTACTCTGGTAAAGTAAAATGGCGACTAAATTTAAGCTACTTAGTTATTTTGACAAAAATAAATTAGCAATTATGAGTGATACAATATAAACTGCTTTATTATCATCTGTCATTTATTCTAAAACAACTCTTACAACAAATTTATCTTGACTCGATAATGTATTCTTATTCTTCGCCAAAATACTACGTTTTTCATTTATTAGCGAAAACATTCAGCTTATTCAAATATAGAAGAATTGGAAAAAAAAAATTGACAACAAAATTAAACAATTTAATGATTTTTATATTAAATGTGACACTTTAAAAATTAAAAAAAAATATTGCCATCAAGTTGGTGAATAAAATTAAATCGGACACATTTACAAAATTCAAATACGAATGTATAGTTATATAATGTAAACAATGAACGTTTGGAATTTGTCACATCAAATTTGCCAAGTGTAGAAGCGCCACCTTGTGGTGAAGTGCTCCATTACGATCATGTGAAACTATGCTAAGAAAGTGCAAAAGACAATCACAATCAATTTCTTAATTTTACAAAACTAATTTAGAAAAGTGATCGAGACAATACCCCCTCCCCTAATCAATCTCCTCAATCATGTAGAACTAACCAAGAAATGTAACAAAGAAATCGCTTCTGTCACAAGATTCTGTGTCGGAAATATCTTATCATCAATTATTCAAAAAGATAGAAAACAAAAGGAAGGGAGCTGAATGAAAAATGAAATCAAAACAACTGAAGGCCTGACTCAGAGCTGGCTTTGTGATAGTTCTACACGTGCTTCTTCAAGAAATAGATCTGTCTAAAAAAATTTCTAACTGAGGCGAGAGACCTCATTTATATTGTCTAGTCCCACAAATCATTAATTTTTAAACTTGTTTTCACTTCCAAACTTGGTTTCGTCTTTGGAATCGTGCCCAGTTTGTGTTCGCATCTCACGATTATGCTTTTCCACCAAAGAAAAATGTTGGTAACTATTTATATTTAAAGATTGAAATAAATTTCAAAGATTCACTGAAGAATTTTGGATGCCATATTTTAACACATAATCTTTTTATTCTTTAATATATTTCATTCAAACACTTTTCCAACTATGTACCAGATGATTAGGCATGTACTAGATGACATCTAGTACATACCATTTACAGAATCGTATAGTACAGAGGGCAACTTTTGGAACTCATGGACCTGTAAATTAATGATTTAAATTTCGTGGATGATTAATAGGAATTTTTAAGTGTTAAATATATTAGTTTGGGGAAAAAGAAATCCATTATTTTTAAGTGAACTTTATGTAACTTCTTTTGGATTCACTTTGTAAAAAGGTTTAAAACAGCTTTCATGTAGATTTTTAGGTCTTGCGCGTTACGACTGCTGACATGCGGTTAACTTCGATCATTTTCGATATTTTATAGACATTTTCGACGATGCTGAATCCACATGCGAGTTGCATCTCTAACATCAAAAATACCCGAACGGAATCGACGAAACAAAAATTGTACGTAACTGGTTGTTACAGTCATATATAGGACGATAAACACCTTTCACAATTTTAGCCACCCGGCTATCTTTTTCGCCATTATAAAAGAAAAACGAAAATGTATCGAATTTTCTGTTTGTTGTCTTCCATTTTTAAAACCTTGTACTCGTAACTGAATGAATCAAACAAAAAACCGCAAGAGGATATTTTAGTGTCAAATGTCACCTTTCCAACGAGCATAAATCTGAAATTGTTTGATAGATACCTCACGAGATATCGATCACTACTGACGTCTACCGAAAAAATAATGGATTACTTTTTCCGCAACCTAATATATATAAAAAAATTGCTACTACATATTATGCCGTAATTCTATAAAATAGTTTATAACTTTTCACGTATTGTTATGAATTGTGGATTATGTTTCAATACATCTTGGAACATAACTTGATGAGTAAGTATATTCCACATTTTTCTGGGAATCAGTGAAATTTTCTCGCAGGCAACCACTTTGGCAACCCCTGGTGTTCTAAGAAAGCAGACTTCATTTAATAAAAATCGAATTTGGCTGGTGTCTTTCTAATTCCAAGACACTCATTTGCAAAAATTCCTTTTTTTTTTTTTTTCTATTTGAAGTATTTAACGTAATGAAGTTCAGCTCTGGGTTTAGGTAATATTATGCAAATCCAAACATTGACTCCAGTCTTTCTGAAAGAAAAATCAATAATAAGTCTCTGGATTGGTATAGGGATTTTTTGCCGGAATCATCCCTCATTTGGAGGAAATTCAAAATAAAGCAAAGTTAGAAGAATGCTCCAGATGCGAAGGCTTTAATCATCTCAGATCAATATTTTGGACCAAGATTGGAAAACTTTGAATTCTACCTTTTTTTATTTTTTTCCTCCTGCATTTTTCACAAATAGAGTTTTTCCTGGTTTATTTGACATTTTGTTCTAAAGATTTTCTTCAGTTCATATAGCCTTTTCCTTTTACACAAATAAAATTTTTCAAATAGGACAGTCTACTTATTGTCACTGATTTAAGAATCGATTGACTGTTAAGAGAACTCCAAATTATTCGTAAATCTAATCCAGATGAATTGATTCTCTATGAGGCGTTTTATTAACTATTTTATTAATTGTATATATTTTTTTAATCGGAGCAGACTTCTGGATTCTGCACTTCCTACCAATTAAAAAAATGGGTGACATCATTCTTGTATATTTGACAAAAAACTGAGTTTTATTTTAACTTTTAGGATCTTCTCTTTGATTCATATTTCAGACAACTGAGTCAGTCGCCAAACAGTAGTCGCCAATTGAAGCGTTAAAGATGGGTATACATAATTGTATTTTTGTCTGGTGATGAAATAATTTTTCCATAATATTATAATGACATAATCATTTCCGGAGTATTGATATCATTGATAACCATCATGTTCTTTCCACCCAATTGTTGGCGGTTGCAGTTTTAATTATAACAAGTAATATAAAATTTTTTAAACTAATTCTTACGAGAAACAACAACAAAGAAAAATTTTATTTATTTTTCCAGGTATATATTATTCCTGGTATAAAATGTATAGTTACAATGAATATAAATATGCATATACACGTGACAGAATCACAATATTAAATGGCAAAATAAAAAGCGAATTTCCTTACAATTTTCTATTTTCCTTTTTTCACAAGTTTCATTTTTCATTTTGTTCTCTCCTTGACTCAGATTAGAGCACAGAATGAGAAAAGAATCTGAAAAAGAAATTTGTTCCTAGGGCTCTACATTCTAATCCACTAACAATTAATACCACATATGTATTTTTCCATAAATTTATATCCTGCTAAATATCTTATATAAGACAATTTTTTTCCTTTTATACAAAACAAAAAGTAATTAATTAAATTTAATTAATGAATTAATATTTGAAAAATTTGTATTAATATCAAGTGTCATCCACTACAAGTTTAAAAAAAAATGCATTTGAACTTGAGTAAATAAATGAAGTACTAAATTTGAACTTGAGTGTTAAATGAAAGTATTTAATATTTGAAATAAATAAATGTTAAATACTTTCATTTAACACTTGAGTAAATGAAATTATTTTATTAATAATTGAAAATTTGATTTAACTATATAAACGTATACATGGAGAGTGTGAACTATAATAATAAGAATCGAAAATTAGGGAGCTTTAGTGTAATGATTATGAAAATATAGAAGAACTATAAATTTATAAAATAATGTAATAGTTGATGGTATCTCAATGAGAATCAACCTGCCCCCCTTCCCCCCATCACTCAACAGTAGTGAATTTTTTTTTCAACTAATATAACAACTTTTTTTTTTCAACTAATTGAATTTTTTTACACATAAAAATTACCGTAAAAATACATTTTTTCACGTTGAAATATAAATTTTAGTAAAAATACTTATATTTCATATGCGAAATATCTAGTAAAAAAAAATTTAAAATTTCAAAATGTCTAAAAATCTATTTTTGATACCTTAATCCCTACTTTAATTTTAATATACTGCAATTTTTAATCTATATATTTCTTAGTATAAGAAATGGAACTAGCAAGTTTTAATTATTTATACCTAAACCAACTGCGATGTACAATGTTTGAAAATTCCATTTAGTTACTAAATTTGACGGTAACTTTTCAATCTTCATAAAATGCATTTTTGATAGGCGGCGTATTGGAAATGGCGAAAGCGAATTCGCTGAAAAGAGTCAAACCACTTTTAAAAAACAATCAAATAAATATCATTATTTTCTAAAATAGTTATATTAGAGAAATGTAGAAAAAAAGAACGTATCCATTGTCGTCTTTTCTTACTATTTCCCCAATGTAATTAATGTAGAAGATACAAATTTAATAATTTTCAAAATATTTTTTCTCTATTATTGGTAGTTATGTATTGTTGACAATTTTAAAAAGGGAAAGCATCATACGTTTTTATTTTCGAAGGAAAAATAATTATGGAATAGAATGTTATGTAGCTTAAATTACCGTGTTTACCTGAATATAATCCGCAGCGAAGTGTTATCCGCTAGACCCTTTCTTCGAGTTAAAGAAAAAAAAAAGCATCTCATAATTTGTAGCGATGTATAATCCGCTGCAATTATTTTCTGCTAATAGTCAAACATATATATTGCTTATATAAAATGAGGGTCACATAAAATAAAAAAATGCTCAGTATGCTTAAAAGTATAACAAATTGTACAGAAAAAAAGGAACATCTATTATGAAAAAAATCTCTTTAGAGCCAACTCATGGCAAGCACGAGATCGATCAATAGCGATAATTCCAAGAAAATTCTTGTAAAACTAATTTTTAGTTTCAAATAACTTTTAAAACGAAGTTAGACATATTTTACAAGTAAAATATATTTGCTTTGTTAATAATTAACTGAAAGAAATATATTTTTTTCGAAATGCGCATTGGATACATTTTTCGTTTCTACCGCGCATGATTTGTTTTTATATTCACATTAACACGTTCGTCGCCATTTTTGTTATTTGTTTTCGCTATAGCTTTTACTTTATAATCTTCTGTGTAACTTAAACGTTTTCATTTCCACATAAAGGTATATGAATTTGAATATTTTCAGAACAAAACACTTCACATTAAGAAGAAATGCGAAATGACCTTAGCGAATAGCAACTGTAATATCTCCGAGGAACCAAATTCACTCTTTAACGTAATTGGACGAAACCGATTATAACTGAAATAAGTCAGTCATTGTGGAGCCATCTGTTATTTATTTTATGGTATATAAACAACATTTTTTCAAGCTTTTCTGACGGAGAATGTTTTTTCCAGATTATCCGCAGTGACGTATAATACGCACAACGAAACTCAGAAATTTTTAACACAAACTCTGCAGATTACATACCTTAAAATATAATAATTCAAAATCCTTTTAAAATTACCTATAATATTCAAGTGTATTAAATTACCTCTGATATTCAAGTGTTCTCAATTACCTCTGATATTCAAATGTATTTAACTACAAATGATATTCAAGTACCTTTGATATTCAAGTGTATTCAATCACGACTGATATTTAAGTGCATTCAATTACATCTAATATTCAAGTGTATTCAATTACCTCTGGTATTCTGGTGTATTCAATTTAAGTGTATTAAATTATCTCTGATATCCATATGTATTCAATTAATTCTGATATACAAGTACCTTTGATATTCAATTACGTCTGGTTTTCAAGTGTTTTCAATTGATTCTTGTACAGTTGTACATTAAAGTTGTTACAGAATATTCAAGTGTATTCAATTACCTCTGATATTCAAGTGTATTAAGTCAGGCATGTCGTAGTTCCACTTGTTATTTATTTTAAGGCATAAACAGTATTTTATTCAAAACTTTACTGTAAGTCTTTCTGATGGATTATATTTTTTTATCAGATTATCCGCGGTGGCATATAATACGCACAACGAAATTTGGAACTTTTTTAATACGTAATCCGCGGATTTTATACAGAAGAATAAGGTAATTAAATTATTCCCAAAGCACCTTGTCAGAGAGCTCAAATGAGTTTTAACTTTTTTTTTTTTTTTAAACATATATACTATATATTTTATTTTCATTTATAAAACACCATTTCATAAAATGAGGTAATCCCACGATAAAATTCCCTTTAATTAAAATGTTTTCAAATATTTTCATACAAGTTCATATATATTTCCTGTTTGCGTTGCATTGGAAATGCTTTAGTACTCACTGTAGAACTGGAAGCAATATTGCTTTTTCAAAAAATCGATGAAATAAATAGTAAACATGTTTTCGAACAACCCTGTAGAAATGTAGAAAGATGAGCATCTAACAGTGTAAATATTTTTCCCCTTCTCTCAGATAGAAGATAATTTTAAAAGAAGGAAAATATAAGGTTGGGGAATAAGAAATCCATTATTTTCACGTGAACTTTATGTAACTTCTTTTGGATTCCCTTTGTAAAAAGGTTTAAAACAGCTTTCATGTAGATTTTTAGGTCTTGCGCGTTACGACGGCTGACATGCGGTTAACTTCGACCATTTTTGATATTTTATAGACATTTTCGACGATGCTGTATCCACATGCGAGGTGCATCTTTAACATCAGAAATACCCGAACGGAATCGACGAAACAAAAATTGTACGTAACTGGTTGTTACAGTCTTATATAGGACGATAAACACCTTTCACAATTTTAGCCACCCGACTATCTTTTTCGCCGTTACAAGAGAAAAACGAAAATGTATCGAATTTTCTGTTTGTTGTCTTCCATTTTTAAAACCTTGTACTCGTAATTGAATTCATCAAACAAAAAACCGCAAGAGGATATTGAGATATCGATCACTATAGACGTCTTCCGAAAAAATAATGGATTACTTTTTTTCCAAACTAATATAACTGTGAATGCTTCTTTCTTGAAACGAGAAGTGTTCCATATTACACTGCTTCACAATATCGCATCATAATACCGGGAGTTCAAATTACCGTTAATTACGGTTTCAGTTAATTAATAACGCATTAATCAAAATCTCTATATAAAATACAATTTTTTCTTTAAGTTTATTGCAGTTCTTAAAATACTTATTTGCTTCTCTACTGTATTTTTCAAAATTTTTCACTACAACAAAGTAACTCGAATGCTTTATTCTTCTTCTAAATTTACTTTCGAATTCTTTTATCTAAATGGCTGATAAGAGAAAAGAAAACGATTCTTTGAAGTCCATTTACAGAAATTGCTCGTAACTGTAAACCGATAGAATCCTTGTTTGATTGAAAGTATATTTCCGATCGTTTGTGGAAATACAACTTAGCTCAAGTTCTTCCGATCGTTTCCAATTCGCCAAATTACTACAAGGAGGACACTGTAATACTAGATGCCAAGTAACCAACATTTCATTTAATGTTATCACAATCTGGAAAATGAAAACAGAGATTTCATGTTTTGTGCCTTTCTTCATTCGTGTAGTTTTTCACTTTATTGTGTATCATTTGTTTTTCAATTTAAAACCAACAATGAGGTTTCATCGAAAAGATTGGCGATATCTAGAGGCGAAAATTAAAGCGGAAAATGAGATTTGAATTGCATGCTTTTTCATGGATTATACGTTTTTGAAAAATTTTCCGTCGAAAAATATATAAAGGAAGACTTTTGTGTTGCATTTATGTGAATAGAATTTAGAATCTGTGGAATGTGGGAAATAACCTTGAAACAATAGACAAAAAGAAGCAAATCTGAACATTATATATATGTCCTAGAATTTCTTATATAGTTTCTAAAAGCATTAAACTTAAAAAAAAGCAGATTTTACATGTACAAGAACGTTGAATCTTTCTTTTTAACCATAAAGTGGTTGTTTCTTTCGTTACAGTTGAGATCTTGTATACATCACTTTATTTTACTTCTAATTGGTCTGTAAATTAAGCAAATAATCGTTTTCACCCATAATGTTTAATAGACAATTTTGTCCACCCATCCAAAACAAGTCAATTTGTCAGTGGGATTATCTCTTCAGTGAGCAGTTGGATAGAAAACGTTGGCCAATATCTTAGTGGGATAGGTTATTTTATATATTAGTGGAGATGTGTCTCTCTTGATACCGCTATTAAAAAAAATAAATACTTGTTAATCATTCAGTAAAGATAAATTTATTTCATGTAGCATATAAAGCACATTAAATATTAATATTTCATTGTTTATGCAAGCAATCAATAAATCATAACATCCACTTTGTGGTTAGTTTAAATCGGCAAGGACTATTTAAATGTTTTTATTGGTATTTTCAAAGATATTGATGTAAAGAAAAAAACATTACAATTATTTTGCATACAAAAAAAAAATTATCTTCATATCTTCATGAAATGTTAAATTCTTAAAATTATATAAATATTATTTCAAACAATGTTTTCTAGTTAAAATCATTTATTTTGATTAGTGTAATTTTTTCTTTGAGGAATACTTAAGAATTCTCCTGTGGAAACATTCCATAAAATTGCCGAAGACTTAAAAATTCTAAAAACAATTGTGATTCGACTGTTTCAGCAATTTAATGATACAGTGTTTGTTTAAAATGACCCTCGTTTCTAATTTAAAAACAAAAAAATTGGATGTCTTCTATTGAACAGAACAAAAACATAAAAAAAAAATTAAAACAAAATAGAATAAATTTCTCTAGAAGTCATTTTCTTTTCAGAATGGGGAAAAAAACTAAAAGTGTGTTAATTTAAAGATATCTAGATCATTTACAGCACTAAAAACACTACTGAGAAACAAAATTAATCAATAAAATAATTAATATTTATTAAATTAAATATTCTTTTGACAATAAGTAGTAATGTGTTTTATATAAATATCGAATAATTTTGACATAATAACATTAAAATAATATTAAATATTTTTAATATTGCTATTTTGGTAATATTAAATATATAGTTAATATTATTTTGATGTTGGATTTAAATTTTTATAAATAATAAGATTTTTTATAATATGAATTTTTATAAGAATCAAAAACATTTTTAAATATACCAAACAGAAAAGTTTTCATTGGATTTTAAGAGGTGAAATGTATGGTATAAGCCTCATTATACATTTTCTGTTCCTCGGTTTTTACAACAATCTAAGTTTGGAAATCTTTTTTTTTTATTTTTCTAATGGCGGGATACTGGGTGACTACACCCGTCGCCCACAACAAGACCGTTTTTTTTTTTTTTTATCATTTTAGGGTTACTCGGTGGGCACCTGTGAACCAAGTCACGGAGTACGAGTTTGCCCACGTCACACCACCACAAACCCGTTTATAGGACGGGCCACGGATTTTTATCTCAGAAGAAGAAAGGACAAAAATAAAGAGAGAAAGGAAACGTCCATGCCCAAACCGGGATTCGAACCCGGGACCAACAGCCCAAGAGTAGGAACACTAACCGCACAGTGATTGGGCTGCAGTTTGGAAATCTAAGATAAAGTAAATCTATGACTGAAATTCAATCAGAAATTTCAATAATCTTCAAAAAATGTGAAAAAAAATACATAATTCAGAATAGTTATTTGCTAATACAGGTAAGGCCAAGTAAACCTTAAAAGCAAGATTGTCAAATGCACAAATAACTAATTCGGAAATTTATTTGGAAAAGTGTTAAAGGAGTACTTCCTAATTTTTATATATAAGGAAATATAGTGATTATATATTATTCTGGTAAAATTTAAGTTTTCGAAAAATAAATAAATATAAATAGAAGAAATCCCCAGCTTTACAAATCCACGGAATGCCGCACATTTAATTTCCTATCGGAAAATTCTTGGCTGAAGTAAATAAAAACAAGCAAAATGCCTGGAACAAACTAAGCAAACAGAAAATTTATTTCCTCGCCTAAAAGCAGAAAAAGAAAACTTTGTAAGAGGATTAGTAAAGAATGTATTCGAAGTAAGCTAAGAAAAGAACATGAAGAGCTTTAATATCCTATAAAATGTCTTTTCAAAGCCATTTGTAAATAACTGATATAAATATATAATTATAAAAAGAGTGATCGAGACTGATATTATAAATTTTTTTAAGATATAACCACAATATTCTGTCATATTAATTACTTAATAAACAAAATATTTAAATACCTAAGTGAACCTATTTCTTTTTATAAAATATTTATCTTAGAATTTACTACACTTATTTACTGCATTTTATATTAAGAATGCTGTATATTAAATCCAGATATTCCATTTTTTGTATTAGGTATTTCATATAAATATATATTTATACTCATATAAGGTATATTTCCTTAAGTTTTCTGTACTGGTTGTTTGGGTTGGTTGGTTGGGTTTTATGGTGCAGGGTCCGAAAAGGACAAGCTGAACCATATATTAGTTTGGGGAAAAATAAATCCATTATTTTTACGTGAACTTTAAGGGTTTATTTACGTTTTTTTTTTTAGATTTCTGGCCTGTTTACATGCTAGTCGATTCGGATATTTTTGTGATGTTATAGATATTTTCGATGATAGTCCTATTTGTGAAAAGTGCATCTTCAACATCAAATATACTTGCATAGAATCGATAAAATCAAGTTTTCATGTAATTGACTGTTATAGTACCGGGACCCTGAACACCACGTTCTCAATTTTCAACTGCCTGACTTATTTTCGTCTTTTTCATAGAAAAATTGCGAATGGTCTGTATTTTCTCTTTGTTGACTTACATTTTTAACACCCAGCACATTATAACGGAATAAACCAAATAAAAAAACAGCAAAATATTCGTTTAGCGCGAAATGTGATCTTTCCAACAAGCATCAATCTGAAATTGTATGATCGAACATTTGTCTTATTTTCTACATTTTCGTCATCTCAGGTTGCGTTGCAATCTAAGGATAACATCTAAGGATTAATTGAACTCTATTTAAGATAAAATTGGATGAAATTTCTCAGTGTTCCATTTCAATTAACATTTTCGATTTTATATCTTTACAATTATAATCTGTTTTTATCAATTTAAAATATTCAGTTTTTTATTACAGAAAAATTATTTAATTTTTTTAATAGCATAATAATTTTTAAGAATACACCTACACTTCAATGCAATATTTTTATATTTTAATTTATGTTTATGTTTGTATTTATTTTTATATTTTAATTTGGGTATTATATTAAATAACAGATTGTGCGTAAAGTTCACAAAAAATTGAAGCTCTTTTCAAGACTAATTTAACCAATTCTAAATTGCAATTATAATGAAATTTTAGTTTTTAATGTCACTAACACACAGTAATGCCAAAAGAAAATAATAACTTTGACTTTATTTCAAATTTAATGTAAAAAAAACACATAAAATATACTTATTATTTCATAAATAACAAGCTTATATGACCAAAGTTGCCTGACAAAACGAAACAACTAGTAAATACTTTAAAAACTTTTGAAAATGTTATTTATTCCAACAAAATTTACAATAACAAAACAAAAAAGGACTTAACTGTATTAGGTATAAATTGATCCTATAATGTAAATGGATAGAAGTTTATAAAAGATTGCCCTTGATTTTTTGGCGAGTTCCCCCCCCCTTGACGGCAAGATGTGAGTAACAAAATATGACAACAATAAAAACATTTAAAATCCGAGGGTTACCAGAAATTAAAAATATCAGAGAATTTTATCGCCAAATTGTTCGCCAAACCAAGGGGTACCCGTTTTTACACCAAACCCAGGTAAACGCTACAATTCAATAATTCAATAATACAATTCTCTCTATTTTACAATTTAAAGTATTTGTGAAAATATTTATAAAAATACCACGTGGTAATGTTTATAGCAACGGCTTATGTAATTCTGAATAATCAATGCTGATTATTGAAAGTTACATAATCTGTTTATGTTATTGCTAGGTGAATTACTATTGCATTACATAATCATTGATTAGCATTATATTTTGAAATTTTACAGAATTATTAAAATATGCATAAGGCTTCAATTTATTCGATAAATTTGCATAATTTCCTTACGAAATTTATCTTTATTTGAGCCCATTCATTTAAATTATAATGACATTATCAAAAAGTTGTTTTGATAAGATGTAGTAAAAAAATAAATAAATAAATAAAAATTTAAATTGTCCTTGAGTATTTAAACTAACCATAAAGTGGATGTTATGATTGATTTATTGCTTGCCTTAACAATCAAATATTAATATTCAATGTGCTTTACATGCTACATGAAATAAATTTATCTTTACTTAGTAATTTAATAGGTATTTATTTTTTAAGAGCGGTATCAAGAGAGATAAATCTCCAATACTATATAAAATAACCCATCCCACTAAGGTATTGGTCAAAACTTTCATTCCAACTGCTCACTGAAGAGCTCATCCCACTGACACATTGACTTGTTTTTGATGGGTGGTCAAAATTGAATATTCAGCATTATTGTTGAAAACGATTATTTGTTTCACTCACAGACCAATTTTAAGTAAAATAAAGTGATATACACATGATCTCAACTGTAACGAAAGAAACAACCACTTTATGGGGTGAATAATTTTTTACTTTTATTTAATTCATGGCAAAACAGCTATATTTGGTATAAGTTTTTGTAAAAATGAAACATATTGAGTATATTTTTATTTAATTTTTACTTTTTCTTTAAATATTTTATGTAATCAAAACTAACAGAAATTTAAATAATTACTTTTTGTCCATTACTTTTATAGGAGAGTCAAGTAAATACAAATGTCGTTTCGTTGTAAATTTATGAAAAATGTAATATTTATAGAAAAAAAATCCATTACATACAGGAAGCTTCCTTAAAATAATCATATTCAAACATTTTTTACATACAAACAATAGTAACTTCTCTTTTTCATTTTCTAATTTGAATTCGATAGTTGGCGACTTTGCATAAAAGCTTTTTGTACCTAGCTCCAAATTCAAAGTTAGCTAACTCTATATATTGGAGTCTCCTTCTTGGTTTATGAAGACAGAAAAGCCTATTCTGGTGCTGAAGTAACAAGAATACGTATAAACGTCAATCGATTTAGAGCAAAGCGTCACATTTATTTGCAATATGATGACCCTTTTCCTCTTTCTTGAGATATTTTATATCTTTGGTATCGAAGAAATCATTTCTACTCCTCCAGTTAATTTACTCTGAATTTCCTTCTTTAATAAAGGCAGGTCTACCTCAGAGATTTGACTTGCATCGGCAGTGTTTTAAATCATAGGAAATAAAAAGGCACACACAGCGTTGCTTGAATTATTTTTTTAGTTATTTTTTTACTTAGTTAATTTAGGACATTATGACCTGAGTGCCCCTCACCTTTACCTTAGGAACAGGTCGATTAACAAACATTGATAGTGGAGCAGGCCAACTCCGGACTGTCCCTTAAGGTTTAACGGTTTGAAATACTAACCCATCACTAAGCGCCTCGTAATTTTGAACCACGATTATGTGATGAGGTAACACCTGAGATGGCACTTTCATCTCCACATTCACGCCACTCCTGCGGAAGGAGTTTGGACGACATAGATGAATGGTGGACACGTCCCCAACTCACGAAGCTCCATCTACTCAGTGAGGGAGAATGTGGTCACCCTACCCATCACAGCCCTCGGCAAATGATGCTTCACTTTGTTGAATCTTAAAGGGAAGAGGCGTGAAACTACTGAGCATCTGGAGTTCATCACAAATGATAGAGGATCTCTATGCAATTATTAATATGAGCAAGTTTTCTAAGCACAATGCTTCGGCTGAGTAAAGTATCGAATCAGCTACTACAGAAACAAGAAAGTAATGATACACTGGAGCCCAGGATAGATTAATAATGAGGTTACGGGAGGGGGTTCATGGTTTTTTACGAATTTCTTTTTTTCAAAAAAGAGAAAGAATGTAAGGCTATTCACCACCCGCCGACGTGCCTGTTTGTCATTTAAACACCAGGGATCTAGTAACTGGTTACGTTCTTCATAAATCTCATGTTATACTCTCCCCCCCCCCCTATTTATTAAGCCAAGTTGCCATTATATTCTCCAACATTGACCAACTTCCATAGCGTTTATTGCTCAGAAATTCCTTCAGCTTCGATAAAAGGTAGAAAGTGCTACATGCAAAATCTAAAATTCTTGAAATCTACAAAATAGTCCATTGAAGTCTGCTAGAAAATCAATTCTTGAGTTGAAATAACAACGTGACGGAGAACAGAGGAGGTCAAATTTCTCTATAAAGGATTAGTCGCTCCCAGTTTTGTGTGGGTTACTTACTGTAATTTTTACTTTGACTTTCATAACAGATTCTATTTGAGAGATTCTCTAAGGATTGCCACAATCGTTGTGACTTTATGACATGAAATTTAATAACCGTTTGATTGAATAAACTGATGACAGAAAAGTGAAACACGAGAGCTCTGAATCTCTTAACCATTTCTTAAATGCAGAAGATTATTATATCGGGAAATTAAAGAAATTTCATCTTTTTAATAGAATTAAAATTTTAACTAAAAAAAATATTCCGATCTCATGTTTTGTTGAATTTACTTTAAAAATAAATCGTCTTTGCCGATTTAAACTAACCATAAAGTGGATGTTACGATTTATTGATTGCTTGCATCAACAATCAAATATAAATATTGAATGTGCTTTACATGCTACATGAAATAAATTTATCTTTGCTGAATGATGAATAAGTATTTATTTTTGAATTGCGGTATCAAGAAAGACAAATCTCCAATACTATGTAAAATAACCCATCCCACTAAGATATTGGCCAACATTTTCTTTCCAACTGCTCACTGAAGAGCTCATTTCACTGACACATTGACTTGTTTTGGATGGGTGGACAAAATTGTATACTGAACATTATGGGTGAAAACGATTATTTGTTTCACTCACAGACCAATTATAAGTAAAATAAAGTGACTTACACATGATCTCAACTGTAACGAAAGAAACAACCGCTTTATGGTTAATACACATTTTTAATTTTTTATTTTAAGGGTTTTACGTGTTATGCACTTCAATATATATATTTGCTATTGAAATCAATAAAGGTATCAATGTAAAGAAGTAATCTACCTATCAAATATTAGTTGTTTAGTTAATTGTTAGATGGTGCATTTAAAAGCTATATTAAAATAATGATAACAATAGAGTTGTTTATCTAAATTACAATATGATTGTCACGCAGTATAGCCAAAAACTTGTCTTCATTTTTATTACCGGATATCCACCATGTTCTGGTGAGATGATATGGAAAAATTTCTGCCACAGTATACCGCATGTTGCGTAGAACTGTCACTCTTAAAATTTCCCAGCAATATTCAATCGTTTTAATGTTGGTATCCTCTGCGGGATTCTTTAGGTGGTTTACGGCTCGATGATCGCATGCCAACCCCTCTCTCTATATAGCACTATATAAGATGGTCATTCATCACTCATAATAATTGGACCGCATCTGTCTTCCTGCTGTATTTTTATTCCTAGAAACGTTGGGGCTTCTCTCTATTGACGTGTTTCCAATTCTTCTCTTCGGAATAGTTTCGTCAAAGTTCCAGGGTCCTTCAACTGGTTTCTTTGATTTATGTCTTCTGTGTCAGAATCTTCTGAAGACAACCCTTATCCCACTTTCCTTTCCCAGAGACATATGTCCCCAGTTATATTTTCGTTTTCCTCATAGGAGTGATTTGTATATGTCCAGTGCTTGCCCGGCATATTTCTAGACAGACATCTCGTCACAAATTGTACCAATCGCACAGAGTATTGTACCAGTAAATATATGAATAGTCACTTGAAAATATCATATCTCTAACAATAAATTCCAAAATATCTGGCCAAGCTGGCAGCCGAATGGGCAGAGCTCTTGTTCGACAGTTCGTGGATTCGAATCCCACCTTTGGTTAGAAAGTTTGTAGTAGTTCGGAATTCATTTTAAGCCATGGGTGCTGGTCTAATTAGCCCTCATCAGCAAAAAATGACCGCTGTGGGATAAGCAAACCATTCAAAATCTTTGATGGCAAAAGTTTGAAATTACAACGGCTCCTAACATCTTCAAAATTAAAAACAGCATTTAGCTTTCTTATTGATTGATTGATACGTTTAGCATCATTTGCAAAAAAATCTTTTTGTACTTTTCATTTTAATTAATCATAAAGTGGTTGTTTCTTTCGTTACAGTTGAGATCATGTGTACGTCCCTATTTTTTACCTATAATTGGTCTGTGAGTTCAACAAATAATCGTTTTCTCCAATAATGTTGAATGTACAATTTTGCCTATCTATCAAAAACAAGTCAATTTTTCGATGGGATGAGCTCTTTAGTGAGCAGTTGGAAAGAAAATGTTGGCCACTATCTGAGTGGGATGGGTTATTTTATATATTATTGGAGATTTGTCTCTCTCGATACTGCTATTCAAAAATAAATACTTATGAATTATTCAGTAAAGATAAATTTATTTCATGTAGCATGTAAAACACATTTAATATTAATATTGGATTGTTTATGCAAGCAATCAATAAACCATAACATCCACTTTATGGTTAGTGTACATCGGTAAGGATGATCTAAATGTTTTTTTTAATTTTACTAAATGCTTTTTATCTGATAAAATATTTTTAATTTTCTTTATTACTTCACGAGATTCAGCACCACATTTTAGTCAGTAGTTTTGAGATGGAAGCAACAAATGTTGATGAAAATTTGAATAATGGTTTCATTAGTAGCTAAAACTCACTAGATTTAATACCCAAACGTGCAATAAAAAACTATTCATTTTAAAAATGCTCGTAAAAACACAACGTGGAAAACTACATGTTTTATGGTGAGGATCTATATACTTAATTATTGGCACCTTCTCAAATTTTGAGCCAACTTCTAAAAACTACTAAATATTCAATAGTTAATAGATAGATCGCATGCTACGTTAATATCTCAATAAATAGTTATTTTATTTGAATATATCAGAAGGAAAATTGCAATAAAAATTATCCCCTCTGAAATTAAACCAAAAGATTAAAATACTTTTGATTGGACTCGTAATCAATTTTGGAATTTTATCAATTCGCTTTTTTTTTTAACCACTCTGATTCATAAAAAAACAAAAACTCAATCCGGATAAATCTGCTACTCTTAAAAGAAATTTGTCTTGCAAGAAAATTTATTTTTATTTTTTTGAAAATAAATAAGTGTTTGAGCCGTTTGAAAATTTGAATCTTCTAACAAAAATATTTAAGATGAAAACCTTATAGTAAAAAGTTGTGAGCTTTTTATTATACTGCCTGTTTTTTCCCCATAATTCTTGACTACAGATTGGTTAAAAATATATTTAATTTTTTTTACCACTTTTATAAAATGAATACTTTGCACAAATTATCCACAGCCAATCTCATATCTTTCAGACTATGAAGGAGTACTATTATGGTTCTTACCAGAGTTTTTTTTTCTAACAATGGACACTGGGTGACAAACCCTTCGTCACAACAAAGCCAGGGGAGTGTTACTCATTTATCGTTACCCGGTGGGCACATGTGAACCAATTCACAGAGGCAAGCAGCATTACACCCCTCACACCACCACGAATTCTTTAACAGGATGGGCCACATCCATTCAGCATCACAGAAGTAAGGATAAAGAAACACAGAGAGAGGACCATCTATGCACGAATCGGGATTCGAATTCGAAACCAACGGCATAGAAGTCACGAACACTAACCATTCAGTCATGGGCCTGCACTCCAGCGTCTATTTTAAAAACTTTTAAGTTTACCAGAACCATAGAATTCTCTGATTGCATTTGAGACTTTTTTTTTGTCGAGTGGTTGGCTCAGTGCGTGCTCCACTTTTTCAAGTGAACCACAATTTGGTGTGGAGTCCGATTTCTTAAGTACACACATGCCATAGGTACCTGTTTATAGGGTAGGCAACCATTCATACAAGGAAAGGACAAAGGCAGGAGAGAGAAACAGAAAGTACATCCATGCCTGAACCGAAATTCGAACACAGGACCTCCCTATCCACAGACAGGTAAGCTGATCATTAGACAGAGTGGGCGGACTTTAAATCAGATTTATATTAAATGATAGAGGTAAGCAATTGCCGCCCAACCTGTCTAGTGGATGGGTGGGACCTGGGTTCGAATCCTGGCTCGGGCATGGATGTACTTTCTCTCTCTCTTTCTTGTCTTTGTCCTTTCTTTATGTGTGTGTGAATGGTTGCCTACCCTATGAACGGGTACCTATGTCATGTGTGTACTGAGGAAGTCAGACTCCACACCAAACATGGTTCAGTTGGAAAAGTGGAGCAGTGCACCCCATATTGCCAGCCTGGCTGGCACACGACAACAACAGGTAAGCAATTACGATTTTTGGTGACAATCTTAATAGAAAAAAATTTATTACAGTAAATTTTACAAGAACCATTTTTATAGAATAATAACTCATATTTAATACCACACAGTTAATAAGCAAACTCCCAAAGATTGCTAAAAATATATTTCGAGTATTTGCTTCGTTTTGTTTGTTGGAAATATTTTTCATAGATATTAGATCATACTCATATGCCGCTAAAAAAATTTAAACAAAGGTACAAGCGGAAGTAAAAAATGCAACAATCATAGTCTAATATTCGATGTTGGCTAGTATCGAATTTAATACCTTCCACTCTAAAGAATATTATTCTACCATCTAGGCACAATGAGCCTATAGGCGCGTTGGTGTTTAGAATAAGACCAAGCTACTAAATTTCAAATAAATTTTATTTGAAATTAAGTACAAAGCAGCTAACAGGTGAATATACAAGTTAGGGCATTTGAGCAACCACTGATTATTGCTTTCCAAGAAAACAGAATTTATATTCGAACCTGAGACATTCCTTTCTAAAGAACGCAATATTATCACTTGGCCATGTTGAGTTCTTATCACTAAGCATTGATAAAGAGAACATAATGCATTAAAAAACGTGTTCCATTTTATAACTTATGAGGGATTTGAAATTAATATTTCTTTTATTTTACTTCTTCTAACTAGAATTTTAATTAATTATGCCATGTTTACATCAGATTTTGAAATGAAGCATTTGCGAAATCTTTATTGAATAAATAGTTTGTTGAAATGTGAATTATTAACATTTCTGAACATTAGGCTTATAATCAGAACTCCTTTCCCACATCTTGACTTGAAAAGGAGTATTTGCGCAATATTCCGGAAAGTTTCCGTCTCATACCGTACGACTTAAAATGCTGAAAGCCTCTTCAAAGGGGCAACAACTTGGGGACAGAGGACTGAAGATGCTGAGATAAACAAAAAGCACTTAAGATATCGCCGGAAGTAGATTTCCAAGAAGCTTCATTGGCGGTCGCCTGACTGTAGGGCGTCAGGTAAAGTCGCCAATGTTTACACACTTTTGCAACCATTCGTTACAAGTATGCAGATATTCTTGGAAAAGAAAAAGATTTTAAATTAAGGGAAATCTTATGTGAGATTAAATTTAAATCAAAAAAAGAATTTTGGGAAAAAAAATAAAAAATTTAGCTTTTTATACCGCTTTTCCTACAGTTATAGTGGTATTTATTAAATTGTGTACATGCTATTGAATATGTTATTGTAATTGCAATCTCAAATTTACAGTAATATGATATTAAATTTTGCTTGTCTTATGCCTAATTTTTATCACTCTTTAGGAATATGTTATAAAATTTGAAACCACTGATATCCAGTTTTGCTTACAACTCCTTAATTCATAATTTTTTAATGTGAACTGGAGGGGCAGTTCATTATTCATTCATCTATTACAAAATCCATCTTATTATTCAACAGTGATGGGGATCGAACTTGAGTCCTCCTATTCCTTAAAGCTTGGTCCTACTAGCTAATGAAGGTGAGCCTGCTACGTAACTATTTTGATAGCCAAAAGGGATGGTTAACAGTCACCCGAAATTCCCCGCATTTAGTACCTTGCGCCATAAAACCCAACCAACCTAACCTAACTATCCTCGCATTTAGTCTTTCGAAAAAACTTTCCGTACATATTGGTTATACTCACATGTCACATGGGAGAAAACTTAGAAAACACTCAAGTACTCACTTAGATAGCTAGATATACGAAAATAACAAACATAACATTTTTCTTTCGTTTTTTAAAAATGGGGAGATCGAACCTGAAATTTTCCATTTTGAAGAGCAGGAATCTAATATTGTAGCATGGTGAGCCCTTTTATCAGTTACCACAATATTATATATTTTTTAATGATGGCAATAGAAAAAACCATGTTTCTAGTTGATTATTGATTGGAAAAAATTGTAATAAAGTTAATTACAACTACATATGAATACTGTTGATTTACTATGGTTTAGATAATCTCCCTTTTTTTTTTGTTTATAAACCTTTCTTAATTGAATTGTATGATGCTGCTCACTTCACAACTGATAAATATGTGTATAAAACGGAATATCACTATAACATTTTTTAAGATTTTTAAACATAATATCTAATCCTTAAATCATAATTTAGTCGTAACTATAAGCTGTAATTTCTAAATGAATCAGTCATTGATGATAAATGTTGTAAATTTTCAAGAAAAATGTATTATTTTATCGATTTGTTGTAGCCTTTTGTAACCAAATAGGCAATTCGAAAATCAATTTTTAATCATTTTATATAGACATATATGGAAGAAGTATGAAAACAATCAAGATAATTTGCAGAGAAAATCTCATTTTTTATTTCGTATTTACTAAAATGGATTCGTTCAAAGTCTCAACCATAATCTCAAAACGGAAGGAAATATACAACACTATTTTAATCCATTTGATTTAACTTCAAAAATAGTTTATGCGTCAGTCACAGTTGTTGATTAGTTACAATCATTTTTTCATACTCTTTCTCTGTAACACAGCATTTTTATTACAATAACGTGACATTTTAGATAAATTTTCATGAAATCCAGTTGCTAATATTTTTAAAAATTAATTTACTTAAACTTCAAGAAATTAATATTTTGGTTTATCATTGATAAAAAATGTTTTATTTAATTAGTAATATTTTTTTAGCTTATTAGCTTCTTTTTTCACAGTAGGAAAAATTGAGTGCCCATATATCTTATTATTTAATGAGCAATAAATACTTTACCGAGTTATCCTTCCTCTTTTTAGAAAAATAATTTGGTTTATTTACTTTACAGTTATGTGATAGTTTACCTAAATTCTTTGAAGAAATAATTTTACTTAATTGCAAACGTTTACATAATTATCCTTTCCTTTTGATGAATAGGAAAATTATCTCTTCATAAATTACTTTTATTTAATTAGTAATTTTTACTATATAAATATCTTTTTTTGAGGAATAGAAGAAATTTTCCGAAGGAATAATTTTATATTAAATTAGTTATGCTTTATAAGAATAATTATCCTTTCTTTTTAGAAAAGTAATTTGGTTTATTTAGTTTAGTTGCCTGATAGTTTACCTAAATTTTGTAAATTATTAATTTCCTTGAAAAAAAGGGTTTTACTTAATAAGCAAACTATTACAGTATAATTATCATTCCCTTGTGATGAGTAAGAAAAATTATCCCTACATAAATTATTTTTAGTTAGAAAATCTTTCACTTTATAATTATCCTTTTCTTTGAAGAATGAAAAATAATTTTCGAAAGAATCATTGATAATTTAATTGATAATACGTTATAGAGTAATTATCCTTCCTTTCTAAAAAAGTAATTTGGTTTATTTACTTTAGTTGTGTGATAGATTACCTAAGTTTTATGAATTCATAAGTTCTTTGATAAATTGAAAAATATATTTTTCAGCGTTTCTTGATAATTAATTTATTTATGCTTTTGAGAAATCATTCTAGAAATTATTATTTAATTATTTAAGAAAGAATGAGGAATAAAAATTAAGCATTCATTAATTATTCTTGAAAGAAAACAATGGAAGAGCATTTATTTGAGCTTATTGAAAATGCTTTCTGCATTGATTATTTTTCATTGATTTGATTTATGTCCATTTCTCCAAATAACTATTACTCCCTAATGGAAATTAGTGTTTTTAGTAGAATATTCTACATTTATTCTTCTTAATACGTAAGCAAACTGATTTTACAAAAATTTTCCTGATTTTATGATTTCTTTGTTGGACACATTTCTCAGTTTCTTGTTAATAATTCATGAGATTTCCATGGAGTTATTATATTGATAAATGAATATTCAAAACTAAGAGGAGAAAAATTTATTTATACTAACTGAAAATGTTTTCCCAATTAAATATTTTTTATGAACGACTGGTTCATTTGAGAATAAGTCTTCAAACAAATATTACTTCAATAAGAGCAAACAAGTGTTCCTTGTATATTTATTTTTTATCAATCACAACAGTATATTTATTCTTATGATTAATTATTCTATAAAGAAAAACAATTAAAGCATTTATTTGAACTTATTGAAAATGCTTTCTGCAAAAAATGCTTTCTAATTGAAAATGCTTTCTGAAAAGCAGTTGTGTCACCTTTCACCTGAATCTCATGATTTTACGATTTCCTTGATTAATTCACTTTAGTTTCTTGATAATGAAATTACCTGAGATCTATATATTATTATTTTATAATAGTATTCTTATTTTAATAAGTAATTACATTGAATAATAACAACGGAAAAAAATTTAGTTTAACTGAATAAAAAATACTTTTTGTATTGATCATTTTTTTATTCTAACTACTATTCCGTTTGAATTCTATAAATAACTATTAATAACACTGAGATCAAACTTGTGTCCCCGTAGAGTAATTCAGTCACAAACAATTGTGTCACATTTCACTTAAACTTCGTAATTTTTACAATTTCCTTGATTAATCTATTTTTCTGTGTTCTCTAATAAGGAATTTATTAACCATAAAGTAATTGTTTCTTTCGTTACAGTTGAGATCATGTGTACGTCACTTTATTTTACTTATAATTGGTCTATGAGTTCAACAAATAATCATTTTATCCAATAATGTTGAATATACAATGTTGTCCACCCATCCAAAACAAGTCAATGTGTCAGTGGGATGAGCTCTTCAGGGAGCACTTGGAAAGAAAACGTTGGCCAATATCTTAGAGGGATGGGTTATTTTATATATTATTGGAGATTTGTCTCTCTCGATACCGCTATTCAAAAATAAATACTTATTAATCCTTAAGTAAAGATAAATTTATTTCATAAAGCACATTCAATATTAATATTTGATTGTTTATGCAAGCAATAAATAAATCATAACATCTATTTTATGGTTAGTTTGAATCGGCAAGGACGATTAAGAATTTCTTTAGGGAATTATAATGGTAAATAATCTTAGTAAAATAAAAAAGATAAAAAATATGTTTCCTTTAGTATTAAAGGGAAATAAGTATAATGAAGAGTTTACTATATAATCATATTTTATTAGTTTTACTAATCCAAATGAAAACTACTTTTCTGAGACGCAGCTGATATTCTCAATAGAGCAATATTTATTTTTCCCAATCATATACACAGTTGTGTCACATTTTATCGAAATTTTCTCATTTAATGATTCTCGTATTGAATATATATGTTGCTTGATGATGAGTTTATGAAATGTTTAAAAATAATTTGTTTTTTTTTATCAACTACTGTAAAAATAAATAAAAAAAAAAAAGAATGCAAGATATCTTTCTTCACCGTCCCCTAGCTTCTCAGGGGTGAGTGTGGGGCCTCAGGAAGGGAATAGATAAGAAGTAGACGCCAGTTTACCCCCCACGAAAATGCGAAAACATCCGAACTAAAACTATTACGACAGATAACTTCTAATATTACATCACAGTTTACATATTTTTTTCTGAAATTGTGACTCGACTCTCACAATCATTAATTAACAAACTGCTGTGAATACTAATCTAGTTGTAAATTAACTAACTAAAAAAAAGCAGTGTATAAGAATTTCTAAATGATTGTAGAGACTCGAGAGGCCCCAATGGGGAGAAATGTCTACCTCTGGGGCATAAAAAACCCTCTCCCTCATGTTTTACCCTCCCATTTCTTTCTTTCTTTCTTTTTTTTTTTTTTTTTTTTTTGTGCACATTACGGAGGAACTGAAAATCTGCAATCAATGTTATATTTGTAAACCTTATGTTAAAAAGCACATAATTATTTTTATCAACGTTTACCAATATAAAATCGACACAGAAAAATCATTGAAATACTTATATCACTTAAATTTAGGGTATTATATATATATTTTTTATACTATAATTAAAGTTGATTGCTAAAAGATTTATCGAAAATTAAAGGTAAAAATTTACTGTACGGTCATCCTTGGTGACTTTTTCAACATTTCGCCAAATTTCTCGCCATTTTGCACAAGCGAGATTAAAAAAAAATTAAATAAAAAAGAATATTGAAAAATATTGCCTGTGCAAAAAAAATGGGTTGCCAAAAAATGTTATTCATCGCCCAATGTGGAAAATTTGCGCCAAGGTTGACCGTACAGTAAATTTGATCCAAAGTTAAAATTAAATGAACACATAATTGATTGAAAATTAAAATTAATGTCAAGTTGATCAAAAATTATATTTTTCAAAAACATGTTGATATTTTTAATTTTTCTTGATTGATATTTAATTGAGTGTTTAATTTCCTTGATCGTCAATCTTCAAAAAATAAAGTAATTAAGTTTTTACGGAATTATTACTTGAATTTAAAAAAAGGAAATTATTGTTTTATTGAAAGTAAACAACTTTTAATAAAGTAATATTTTTGATTGATTATAAATTGAGTTGGTAGTTACATTAAATAAAGTTATTTAAATGGATAAATAAATTAAATATTTAATGTAAATTAAGAAAACAAACTCACCAAATAATCATTAATAATTTCAGGATAGTGTTTTATTAAATCATTGTCAACTGCCATGGATTGTTTTTAAATTATTTTTTTGATAAATGTTTATCAATTTATATGTAAGGGGTTTCATGCATTTTATCCTAATTTAAATCTTGATAGAATTGCGTGACCATATGATAAGTTTTAACCGTTTCCTTGACTCACATATAAAATGCATTAAATAATGGACTCCTCCAAAATTAATGTGTGACTAATTCACCGTCACAGTGTGGAATAATTGTTACCATTACAATTACAGTATAAAAAGTTCTAAATTTACTATAATGCACATCATTTGAATAAAAGGTATATAATTTGAAAAAAATGGCTCTTAAAGTAAAATCAGTTGACAAAAATTGTACACTCCTATAAACAAGTATAACAAGCAAACGATTTTTACGAATAAAAAATGGAAAAGCAAACGATTTATACAAATATAAAAACTAAAAAGCAAACGATTTCTGATTCAACATTTAATGAGATAAATGAAGGAATATTTAATTATATATATTATATAAATACCCTCCAATATAATTTATTTTAAGGTTCCATAAAATTAACACTTGTAGCGTGTTAATATATTTAACTTTGAATATCATTACACTAAGAATTAAATTTAGGGAACTAAAATTAAATGAGTAATAAAAACTATATTTAAATATAAAATAAAAAATATGGAATTGCTCACTTGAACAAAAACCTATTTTATTTGATTTCATACAGGTAGACATCTACAGAAGAATTTTGTTTCAGTTCCAAGTTAGAAAAATTAAAAGAACTTTTTAAGAAATGACTGAGACAAAGGAGAATATAATAGCCTGTTATGTCAGATGTTGAATCGGGATGTTTTCAGGTTCGATATGTGACCAAACCATACCTAATTGCATGGCTTGAGAACGATGTACCTCTTTAAAATGTCTTGTAAGATTTGATATTTCTCCTTTCAAGTTTGGAAAAAAATGTTCTAACTCAAGGTCAATCACATAACTTGGCATTGTTAGAAATTGTGAGACGGTTGAACGTATTTAGTGGGTTTGGTTGGCTAAAGTTGAGAGGTACTAATTTATTATAATTTCCGATTTTTATTTAAATCATATGAAGGCAAACGCGTAGAAAAAATGTATGGATTCTGAGAAGAGTATATTAAAAACTTCTAAGAATTCACTGTTCCTCAACTTGTTTTTTTTTAAAAGGTGAGTGCCAGTTCAGGTGTCGACTGAGTCACTTGATAGTAATTCGAATTGAAATAAATGGTCGCTAATTTTAGGGCTCCGATCAGCGCGGAAATAGGTACTCGAAAACTCAACACAATACCTAACTTAACTTAACCACAATAAACAACAGAAAACGTGTTATTAACAAACAACCAAAATTATATTTGTGAAAAAGAATATTTAATTTAAAATTAAAGTTCCGAAGGAAGTCTTATTTTCTATTTTTTAATGGCCCAACATAATTGAAATCAGACTTTAGTGGGTAGAGTAAGATATTAGATCAGTTTTCCATCACGTTCACTTGACCCAGGTTCGAATAAAGAAAGTTTTGGCTGTTTTTAACGATGTAGGATGAAAAAAATAGGTTAATTGAACTAAATGAAATGAAACAACAATTAAACTAAGATGTACCTCAAGGCTGCTGCGGTTTGATTGGAAAAGGAGTCGTTTTCGTAATCCTGAGGTTTTGGGTTCTATACCTGAGGCAATAATTTTTTTATAATGGGTTCCAACTGAAGATCTGTCGTGTTTATTGATGGCGACTGGGGTATATAAAATAAGTCGTTGTCGTAATGTCCCCCTGTTGGCATGGCGTGTTTAAGAGAGAAGTATACCATCACAGATGTCGACCTCATCACTTGAAATTGGAAGATGATGTTTGTGTTTAACAGCTTTTCAGTCAACTGATATTAGCAGCTAGAAATATCTGCAAACAAATAAACAAAACAAGCGAGGTGTGTACTATAAATATGATAAAATAATTTGATTAAATCAAGAAAAGAGAGGGACCTGTACACTCAAACTTTTAAATTGTATGCATAAAATACCATATTTTGAGGTTTCAAATAAAATTCCCTGATTATATTTAATTTGCAGTTTATGTATTTGCCTGTAACCTATTTCAAAATTTATATTTTATTATTCATTTTCTGTTTTTTTTTTAAACTAAAATTCAATTTTGATACTGAAAGTATTACATTTTTTAATCAATCACAACGTATAAGATATTAAATGAATAAAAATAAAATGGACGAGGATAATTTAAACAAAAATTAAAGTTATTCCCTATTCTAAACGTCATTCTGAAATGATTAATTCGCATAGTTGCTTTAAAGTCAATATCAAAATATATTTTTTTATTTAAATTAATAATTTCTAGCTCGATTCATCATTCTGTCAGAAGAAAAAATTTTTTTTTCTGATTGAACGATGTCTTTCTGTTTTCTGCCGCTAGATGGCGTAAAAGTATTCATTCGAGAGCAAGCGCTCTTTGTAGTGGGGAATATTGTCTCAGAAGCGTTTCACCGCTTTGACCATCCGTATGCTTTACCATTTGCTTCTCCCGGTACTGGGGAACTTTTTTGGCATAAAACTGGTTTGTGTTATGTGCTGTGATGGGCGATGACCTGCATTCGCAACTCACCAACATACAATCGATATAAAAGTTGCGCCGAGAATCCTTCAGCCAAGAAGAATTATTATTACGTCGTAGAATTCGGATCTTTTCTATAAAGTTTTCGTGCATGTGTTTTTCTCGTATTGAACGATTTTAACGAGCAAGTTTTCTTTTTCTTTTAAAAATTTCTTGTGTGTCGCCGGAGCTAACTCACCAACGAAGATCATCTCCGATTTGTTGTGATTCTGTGTGTTTATATTTTGTTTAGATCTTCATATAAAGAAGATCGTCTTTTATGTTATGGATAAATTAATGTTTGTGATTATTGCATCGTGTTGTGGACTATTTTCTTGAGGGGAAAAATAACAAAACATTTGATCATTTCATCTTTATTTTTGTTTTATCGGGTAAGTTTTTGAAATTTTTTGATTTTACTCACTTAGTTTATGTGTTCGAATTCGAAATTTAATGTATGGAGTTATAAATGGTTCATATTGCTTAATTATGATGTTTGTAAATATTATTTTTTTAAATTTATTATAGAATATATACAAATGATCGACGATATCGACATTAATTCTATTGATTAATTAATATTTGCTCTTTTTCATCTTTTAATGGCACTTAATATTTAAAAATCAAATATTATTTTTTCACATATCATTTCGTGAAAAAAAAAATAGTTTTATAAAAATAATTATTGAAATCTTAGGTTGTTTATCAATTAAATAAAAATCACATTCTTTTACCTTATATTCTTTTCATCTTTTCTTTTAGTTTATATTCTTTTCATTTTAATTATTTAATTTTCCTTATTGATTCTCGTGAATTGTTTTATAACTGTATACAATAAAAGAGGAGTATTACAAGATCAAAAGTACATTATATAATAAAATTAAAAATTTACTATATAGTTTGGGCTAAATAGGAAATTATGTGCATTTAAAATTGAACTTATATTTAGCGGAAATCGTGATATTTCATAAATTAAATAATTGTTTCCTCAGTCTATTATCATAATGATTAATTTTTTTTAACTTTTTTTGTATGTAATTTATTTATAATGATGTGGATCTGAGCAATTAATTCTATTTGTGTTAAAGTTTCACACTAAAACATTACCACTTTTATACTTACTAATATATAAAAACATTTCGCTTGGATATGTGATATTAACTACGAATTAGAATTAATTGTAAAATTTTTATATTTAAAAAGAACATTAACTATTTTAATTTACGGAAAATTTACATAATTTCACTGTCAATTGAAAAAAAAACAAAGCGATAGTAAATTTAATTTAATATATTTAGATACGAAATAATGTGAATACGGAACACATTAAGATGCTTGTTTACGGATATTTAAATTCGCCAAGAGAACATTCATGCCAAATCATGGGTGTTATTCAGAATTTCGTTTCTCATTTCCATTGATTTGAATTTCTTACAACCCTATATTGACAATTGAATGACGTTTGATTTCTTTTGCTTATTTTTTTGTAAGTTCTATTCAAGAAAGAACCCCATTTTTTTTTTCTTCATTTCTCATAGGAAAGCACTTTATTCTGTTTCTCTTCATTCGTAAAGGTAGAATTTATTTAGTCAAATATTGTATCATAATTTCGAAAGTTTTATTGCTTACGGAATTTTTAATAATTATGATATAATTATTATTTCGTATTTGATTAAATGAATTTTCAAATTCAGTGCCACAGTTTTAATCCCTATTTGTGTTTTTTAAAAAAAATTAATTTTTAAAATTTATTAAGCTAAGTATTGTATCATGAATTATCATTTAATAAAAAATTATCCTTTTTTTGAATATCTACATCTTGGTTCTTAGCGGTGCAAGTAAATTTCAATAAACTTTATATTGAAACCATGTTGACCAATAACAATTTTTTATTTGTCATAACTCCAGTTTTACAACTTTTCCATCGCTGTTTTTCGCCAAATGACTTTCGACTTGTTTATCAGATTGAATCTAAAATTCTTCTCGATTTAAAGAATCTCCGTCGCCGCGTCTGCTAGTTTGATTGTTTTGAACTACAACCAATATATCAATATGAAAAAGAATCAAATAAGATTCCAAAACGTAACCGTTTCTGTTGGTTGATTTCAAATGGCTCTATATTTCAAAAAAAATTTTTCAACAAAATTATATTAAAAATAAATATTTGATTATTTTTAATTGATTTGGTTATTAAAATACAATGAACTTAATTTCATATATTAAATTATTAAAGTACATAAAAGATATTAAAATAATTGCATGCATTGTAATAATTTTTATGGAATTAAAAAATGTTTTATTAAAAAATTTTTAAGTGTCTAGTAAATTGCAAATTTTTAATATCTTGTTTAGCTAGATATTAATTACCTGATTTTATTACTAGATTACCGAATTTTTTTACCAATTATTAAAATTAATAGCAAAATATTTGGAGAAACTCTTATATTAAAATAAACTTTTATGTCGGACGTTGCTAATGAGGGAATGGATATTTCGTATATATGTATGCAAATACTACACTGGTTTTTAATACTCAATTGAAAGTTTTGAATATCATATCATTATATTAAAATTAAATTACCTAGCCTACCAATAAGATAGCTTTATTAAGTACAACAGCTCTTGGGTTCGATTCCCACCTTTAATTGATGTTTGTAGTGGTTTTCAATCCATTTTAAGTGGCGGTCGGAGGAGCTGTCGTATATGTCAAAAATAGCCATTGTCCATTAACTATCAAAAATTTTTAGTTTAAAATTGAAAATCCTATTCAAATCCTTAATAATTTTAAAACTTGAAATTTGTAATCGATGCTGCTTATGTGTTAATCGAAGAAGATAATTGCCAAGAATAAGTGATTTTAAAAAGTAAACTTTGGATCTTCTAGTAATTATTTTAAAAATTACATAATTGAAAAAAAATTATTTGCTTTTTGAATATTGTAAACATTTTAAATATTCAAACACAACAGTTTAAATTTGCATAAAAAAAATCTGCGAATTTTGATATATTATTTGTAAAATCATTGAAGAGTTAAATTTCTGTTAAAATAAACGAAACCGTAACAAAAGGCATTGGAAACTGCAAATAAAATTCAACGATTGAGTTACGAAATAATTGATAAAATATTATCTATAAATTTAAATTCGTTCAGTTTCAAGATATTTTATACAAGTATTCTCTAAAAAAAAATGAAAATCTCGCGTAGAATGAATAGCTGAAATGTGTCTATTCAAAAGCTATTTTATGATTTAAAAGAAAATGAGAAGCCAAAGAGATAATTTATGAAATAATTTTAACAATCAAGCAAAATCTTGGAAGTTTTGCTTCGGCTATTATAGAATAATTAAGGTCTGGCTTAGATTTTCCCAAAATTTGTTTAAAATAATAAGTTAAAAAAATGGTAGTTATGTTCCTGAAACATTCGAAACGAAAATATCAATTTCGAAAAGGTACTGCTCGAAGTCCCCAACCAACCAAAGTATCGTTTTCTTATCAGAAAGTTCAACTTTCTAAAGTTCTCAAATTTATTTTTTTCTATGCGGCTTTTAAATTGAGCTAATTCTATTTCAAAATCTTGGATCAGCAATTTTCCATTATGGATCTAAAATAAAATGAAAGATAGTTTCTTAAATTCTTAATTTATTAAATCCTTTTAAAAATCTACAGTTTTATTTTCATTATATAACGATTAAATGTTTTTTAATTATATTCTTTCTTAAAAGTATAATTTAAAAATTTGTGTTCTCAAAACATATTTTTGGAACTAAAGAAAATATATTATGATTTTCATAACTATAACAAGTGAATATTTTAAATTTTAATTAAATGTTTTATATTTTTAATCATAGAGATATAATCCATTTACTTTCAGAAAATTTTTATGTTTAATTCATTGAAATGCTGCCGTTCGATCGAATCGAAGTTCGATTCTCCCTTCATGTGGAAATGTTTGTTGCGGTTTCGAATCCACTTTAAACTGAAGGTCCTGATCTTATGTGCAAAAAATTACCTTTGAGATACAAACAAATCAAAACATTAAAATGTTGAGTTTTTTCGCTTAATAGTATTAAATGATTTAACTAATTTATATTTGTGAAAATTCTTCGTAACTATTATGCTTACTTTACTTAAAAATAAGTTTATTTCATCTGATAAACTAATCAACCGATTAACAATTTGACCACCGGTGAAAACCTTTGCGTATCAAAACTACAAGAATAGTGATACAGGATTTGTTTTATGAAATTCAAGACTATCCGTTCAATTTAGACAACCCGTATTACAGTGAAAAATTCATAACTTTGCTTGGAATTTCCTGATGTATTAAATAAAAAATTTTTTTCAAAATTTTTCGTAAACTACTGAGGAAATAAATCCATATTTTCTACCATATTATATCCTTCGTTTCTTGACAAATAAATTTTGTCGGTCTGTATACATTGAACTTTTTAAATCCATTACATCAACTTCTTCAAAAATATCAAAGGCGATGCGCTTTCTTTTTCAATAATATTAAATCTATTAGCTCTTCTTTTAATATGTATAAACAGCAAATTAATAAACCTATGTCCACTTGGAAATTTTTTTTTATAAATTCTATATTGTAACTATCTAATGTGCCAAATATATGTAAAAAAATAAGTTGCTTGATTTTTAAATAAACTAATTTTTAATATCTGTTTAAATTATATTATTAAAAAGGAATAAGTGATTGACCCCATCATGGCTTTGTGGTAGGACATATTCTTCGGAATATAAGGTCTTGAGTTCGATATTCGCCATTGTTGAATAACGAGAGATGAATGCAGCACTTTTGCTTTCTGAATGCTCGTTTGTGGGGGTGAGTGCTCGGAAGTTTTCCGAATTTCTTTATTTGTGATACTGGAACGTTAGGGAATCCACAAGTGGTGTCAAAAATGGGATTAGTTCATTTTAATTTCTTTATTTCTCACTTTG
>JAPDSC010105240.1:0-15559 GCA_026290005.1 Latrodectus geometricus | reverse complement strand
ATATTTTCACTGTCGTTATACATTTACCTGGGTACAAGCTCTCATAAAAATGTGTTGGCGAAATTTATAGCATCCGTTTTGGCGACTTTTGACATCTGCAAAAAATATTTTATAATGTATTCGCTTCTACCACGTGAATTAAATCTCTCGCTTGGAAACAGTCACTTTTTTATGCGTGCCTAATTTTATCAAAATATTTCGGCGAATTTCTTTTTTTTAAAAGATAATTAAATATTTTCTGAGTTTTTCAAAATTTTATCAGTTGGTTTGACTTAATATTCCTTTTTTTCAGTCCTTTAATTTTTAATTACTTTTTATTTTCTATATTGATGTCCTCAAAGATTCACAAATCATGCATTACTTCACAAATGCAAATTTACAGTTTGTAAAATTATGTTTCACATCTCTATTTTTGTAGTTACCTTTGTTTCGTGTAAACTAAACGGCAAAAATAAAAGCTTTTCGGATTATTAACATATAAATGAAAAGTGATTTTTAAGTTTTAGTTCTTAATTATCATTCATGTGATTAAAATTAAATTTTTCAAAATTATTAAAATTATATTAATTATAATACTTCTATCTTTTTTATTATATTATTATACTATATCCTTTTAGTTTTCAATTATACTACACTATCTTTTTAGATATTAAATTATATAATACAATTATCTTTTTAGTATTGTCCTATTGTAATGGTTTTTTGAAATGTGAGCTCTTATATTTTACTTATATATGTATAAGCGCACATTTAAGAAAACCGTAAAAATAAGGGAAATGTTGATATTTGTAAATGTATGTTGAAATTTTTAATTATTTTTTTTTACATCATTATGATAATTTACTCTAAGGATGCCTGGATGGTTATAAGGCAATTCCAAGACAGGACCTTTCTTGAAAAAATGCTTCACTTTAGAAATTTTTAATTATAATCTGATAAATGGCTAGTAAGACGGAAATTAATTTAGGCCAGAAAATTCTACAGCAATTGCTTTAAAAATATCTGGTTTTTCATCATTAATAATGCAATTAATTATATGATTGGACGGATTTATTCTTTTTCAATAAAAACGTCGAAATAAGATTGCCAATCATAAAATAAAAATAATTAAAAATAAACGAGAAAGAGGCTTGAAAACGAGTTAACAGAAAATAGACTTTTTAAAATTTTTTTCTCATAGATGGGAATTGAAAGTATCATTTCGTTTATGAAACAAAATGATAATAATCTTTCCACAAAGTGATGGAAAATTGAAACATTTAATTATTTTTAACTATGATAAAATAAAATATCCAATTAATTAAACATGAAACTCATAAATAATCAAACTTCTTCAATTGATATAAGGTCAACCCTATATGATATAGTGTCAATGACAAGTTTTGGAAAATATGATGTATATAATTATTATTATACTGAACAATATTCGTCACACGTGCGATACATATTATGTATACTGTACTTCAACTTCTTTTTTCCAGACTTTTCATAAAAAATTCCACTGAGCTCTGTTATCTTTTTCTTTTGAAAAGAAGAATGAATAAAAGAAAGAAATCGAAATAATTCCGATAACTTAACGAAAGAGAAGGAAACCGACTACGATACGATCCTGGAATTATCGTAAGCGATGAACACTGGCAAACAAAAATTGCTGAGAGTGTATTATTTTTCTTTCTCTTTTCATTATCCTCCTTTTTTCATTCCCATATATCGATATATGTATATACCTACCACCCACGCATGCAGCCTCTCCTCCCCCATCGGCGTTTTTTGTTGGAAATGATTTTTTTTTTTTTTTACTTCGCTCTCTACCCCTTCCAGTCGATCAGCGGTGGTCTGGTCCTCCTTAATTTACTGTCATTTCCTGCGTGTGACAGGATGTACGTACGTCTGTACCGAGCGAGGATAAGTATGAAGATGGCGCCACAGCTCACCCGAGAGGATTTCCTACCCGCAGATATTAATAACAATATAGAAGCCGGATCCTGACATTGATAGATGACAGATTATCCTGAGCCAATGGGTCCGGCTAACAAATCAGCATGCAAATGAAGTGGAACTTGGGCAAATAGCGCTGTGGCGCCATTTTTCATCGCATTCGTCCTCCCCCACACTCCCTCATTTTTTTTCTCCCTCTCTAACCCTTTTTATTTATTTATCCCACCCTTTTCCTCATTCTAGATTTGTTCTGCAGTCAAAATCTTAAAACTCCCCCCCCCCCACATCCCTTTCTTTCACTCAGAATCCGATAAATTCTCGAGAGGGATAGAAAAAGGGGGAAATTTCGAATAAACGAAGGGGGAGGTAGGGAAGCTACATTTCCATCTAAAAAACGCTGGAGTGTCGTTCAGAGAAAAAAAAAGGGGGGGGGGTAGAAGCGAATGAATGCTTGGAGAAGTTCGGTCGGGGAGAAAATTAGAAGCCTTTGCCTTCATATCCATGAGATATACGGTATATTTTCGTCGTGTATATTCTAAAAATGCCTTTTCTTTCTCTCTCTCGGTTTAATTTTTCTTGCTTCGAACAGGCACATCAGTATCCGTTCGATGGAGGGGGGGGGGGTTGGCAGTTCGTAAGGGCGGGAAAATTTGATAAATGAGCCGAGTCTAATGATTGACGGAAAAACTGACCTTTTGCCGTAAACAATCGTCATTGTTTATCTCGCAGTCGCGAACTCTTTCATTCGAATAAATGCATTTCCAGAATAAACACAACATCAACAGAGTTCTTTTATATCCTGAAAAGGTAGGAACGTCGATACACAAAATATGGAGAAAATTGTTGCAGAAGGCTTTCAAAAAATAATAAGAAAATTATGTGAAAATTTCTCAGTTTGAATACTTTCATCCGATAAGAAAAGAATAATTCATTCTTACAAATTGAATTGAAGTTGCTGTCTTTTCGATCCTTAGATACCTTTTTTTGAGACGTTTCTTTCAAACTCTTAAACTTTTTTGCCGAAAAGGGATTTCAATCATTGAACATTGAAAGTTTCTCTTTGTAAATTTAGTAATTTTTCGCGTTTCTTTTTAACATAAATTGATCTTTAGTTTATTTTGAAAATTTTGTGAATTATGAGATGACGCATTCAAACAATTATTTAAAAAATAAAAAGTTTGCAAAGTGTGAAATTTGAAGAATGGTATGTATAATAAATATATCAATAAAAGAAAAAAATTAAAATTTCATTTTTAATGTGTAGTGCTTCATTTTATATTATTTAAATGCGATGTCACATGTTTTTGGTTTGCATTCTGTACATCTATAAATACTTTATAAAGAAATACTTTTAACATTTTACTCGCAGGAAATTTATCAAGTTTTTCCGGCACTCAGTGCAATTTTAATTGTAGTTCATTTTTATTGATGGTGGTAAAATCAAAAACTGCGAATAAGGAAATATAAAATGATAAGAAAAAACACATATTTTGTTAGATTAGGATCTATTATTACAAGTAAACAATGTTTCCGTAGAGAGTATTATACTGAATATAAAGAGAATAAAGTCATAGAAAATGAAATTTTTTCACATTTTTCTTTGCTGAAAACTCGTAAACAGTCCTAAATCATTTGAAACGTTCCTACTTTTGTATTTCAAAACATGCATGTGTAGTCACATTCTGGACTGTAATGTAAGATTAACGGGCTTTATCACAACCACCTCGTAATTTTGAACAACGGTTCAGCTGACTTAGTCCCACGCCCCCTTAAAGACAGGAGGGTGTTCTTTGGTCACTCCTAAGCTTGAACCAAATCCAACTCTCACCGACACAAGGACATCTTTTAGCAGGAACTCCTATTTGTCATCAGAATGATGAATTCTTCTGAAGATGGATTGGGAGGGTGGACCAGGTCTTGGGTCATTTCTTGATCAAGTCTAGGTCTAAGGTCACTACTTGGTCGTATTTTTTCCTGGAGTGCTAAAACGGATATTCCAAAATTAACGTTAGATTTCAATTTGCCTCCATTCGTGTGTAATAAAATGTTAGCAAGCTATTAAAATAAACTGTTTGACAGATGATAGTAAAAATTCAGCGTTGCGCGATAAGACCAGTATTTTAACCCTTCTTTGCATAATGGTGGAAATTTCCATCATAACCTATAATGCCCAAAAATTATATAAAAAAACAAGTTCACTTTAAGTGGATCGTGTTTGGATACCTTTTTAATGTCCATTGCATAAAAAGAAACATAGCTGACAAAAATAGACAAGTGTCATTATCAGTGCTTAAAGTTGTCTCATTCTGCTGTTTGTTGTAGTTGCAATAAACGTATGATTTCGTTTATAATTTTGTTTTATTATATTAGAGTTTCTATTGCTAAAAAATTGAAAATGAGTGGAAGAAAGGTCACGTGTTTCTGTTATTTTCCTCTTTTATTTCTATTTAGTACTAAGCTAATGATCTAACTTTGGATGATGATGGAAATTTTTAGCATATTGTTTTTTGCTAAATTTATACTATAAATATATGCTAAGGTTTTTTTTAACCATTTTTCCTTTAATTTTGAACAAGAATTATATCAACTTGATTTATTTCACCAATAAAGAAAAAATCATGCAAAGAAGGGTTAATGCATGAATCTTCTTTATGGAAAGAATGTTTTTTGTATAATACACGTTAAATTTCGTTTTGAACACTCTGTATATTAAAAGTAAAATAATTTCTTTATATAAATCAATTGAAAAAAATTTATCACAAATATAGTATAAATGGAAGTAATCTTTTCTTTATATGTATTAATTACTGTCGCGTAACAACTAAGAAACAATTGTCCTTTAAATATAAATTTTCATATAAATATTCCAACAGATATGTGAGCATATTTAACTCCATTCTTTATCAAAGTCACCTTACTTTCATAAATGAGGAGTTTTAGAATCTCTTCTCATTTATAAAAATAAGAATTTTAAAAATCAATATGTTAAAATATAAATCTTATATTTTATTATATTCATAATTAATTTGAGTAATAATAATTAAATTTTTAATAATATAATGAATTTGTAATAACATTTTTTAAAGTGTGATTGAAATTTCAAATTATCAATTTGCATTTTTCAAGAAATATATCTTTTAACAAAAGCAATATGAAGTTCTCATTGTGTGTTAGATTAATAAGTAATCCTACATGTGAAATAATAAGTGCAATACATTTTTCAATTTTTAGAATTCAGCAAATTTATTTTATTAACGTGTAAAAATTTATAAGAATGACTAAAATCTAACATTATTATTACTAAAGTTTCAGTTGATACTAGAATTTTCCCGTTAGTGATATTTTGTGTAAGGAATAAAATTTAAACTGTCACTAACTTCTGTTTTTATAATTAATTTTAAATATATTTCACGTAATGAATTTCAAAAATAAATTGTGTGGGTAATTTAAAATAAATTTGCGAAATTTTAATAATGTTTCATTTGTTTGTTTTATTCCAATAAAAAAAAAGGAAAATTGAAATTTCAAATCGCTTAAAGGAATCACTGAATCAAAAGAGAAGCAGTGCTGTAATGATTAGAATATAGTTCGCAAATGAAACCCCAACTTCGCTTATTATACTGACAATTTATTTTATCTTATTCTTACGGCCGTATTCACCAACCAGAGTTAAACGAAGTTTTAGGGTAAAGGGCGAGTTAAGTTATGAATCGTTATTCACCACGGCAAAAACAGCGATTAACTCGCCTATATGCACCCCTAGTATAACCCTACGATTTCGGAGTGTTAGCGCCGAATCAGCAAACAATGGCGGACTTAAGCGATATGTTTGTTGACATTGATGTGCAAGATTGCCAGCCAATCAGAAACCCTCTTACATGCCGTGTTTGGTTAACTCCAAAGTTGTTTTACACAGTAATTTCCCCGCTTCGTGAATAAGAATCGGCGAGTCATGCTAGAATTGAGTTATATCCGAGATAGGCTACACTCAAGTTAACCCGTGTTTGGTGAATACGGCCGTTAGAGTTGTTGCCGTAGACAATCGATGTGTTGTGAGGTGCTCTTAAAAACACGTGTTCAAGAGCATCAAAACACTGGGTATCATATAGGGAATTTCTACGGTGAATACATTCTCCTTTTATTAGCTGGTACACAATAGTTGTATAATAAAATGTAATGGCGATGACTTGGAGTGAGATTCCGTATTTGCAATGTAGGTTAATTAATTTAAAATTTGGGTTATTTCGTTATATACATTGTAGACATTATTTACAAAAGAAAACAGATAGGCTGCCCTACTAGTGAAATGAAAGTAAAGTACTATATACAGGTGTTGTTGTTGTAGTAACATGCTTCCCAGTACCTAGCCCTGAGTTGAGATCTACCAAATAGGAGTCTTGGAAATTTAGAAGCAGAAACCAAGCAGAAGTCCCTAATACTTGGCCTCCATCCTTAGAGGTATCATTTCACATGGAGAACATTGTGACCACAACATATTTAACGTGACCCAGCTGCCATTCATGACGGATCTTTGGTTTGGTTAGGGTTCAATCTCACTCCTTACGGTAAAAACGAACGCCCTAATTAACCAGTCCACCGCGGTTCCACTAGGTGTGCCATTCACAACAGATCATAAAGTTCGTTGTGATTTTTGCACTATTAGAAATTAATTGGTCTTATGAATAGATTTGTTTTTAATATTTATTGCCTGTTTCATCTGGTGATAAATCTGGGTCGTCTGTAAGAGCGTGATCTGTATCCCGGCAAATTTCCCGTCCTTGTCTGGACAGATGAATCATTAACTTCGTGAGGAGTGACGATCTTTTTTGCAGAACTTCAGGAACTCCATATTGGTCTGTTGGATGCTCTTTTTCAGGTGGTAATCTTCAGTTCATGGGCACTCTAGAAAGTAGTGGAAGGGGCTCTCTTGCGCTCTACAAATGCAGGCGCATCCACAATTTGCTGGTGGAACTAGACTCAATGGCTTGATTACCTTTTTGATTCTGTGCAAATACTATGGGAATAGGCCTTGAAACGTCAGCAGCTGGTTGAGGTATAAATTATTAGGCATACTAATTCCTCACAACTTGCTGAATCAGGTTTTGGGTATTGATATCTCTCTACATATGCACCGTCGTATAGATTGATGAAGAACATTAAAAAATTTGCAACTTATATATTATTCCGTGATCTGTTTACATAAAAAAAGTATCCTGCGAAATATTGCCAAGAATCTTCACCTCGTCAAAAAAGGTTTTGTAGCAAACTCTAATTAAAAAAAACATAACCATTTTTATTTTTCAAAATATAAATTTATTTAACATGCAAAAATGAATTTTTTAAAAAAAATTTACTTATTTGAAAAAGGCGTAATCTTTAAGTATTTTTTATATACATATGTAATATTCCGTCGGCGAAGAAAAAAAATGACATCAAACACGATTTTTTGCCAACAAAAGAATACTGTATATAAATATCATGTTTGCTACTTTTCTAATAGTTACTTTGATTTTACGTCACAAAATAATAAAAATTTGGGATCTACGTGCTATATAACAATAACTCCGTAAGTTATTCTTTTTATGTAAATAGCTTCTTTTGTTAATGTAATGTATTTAAAGTGTTTCTTCTTAATTATTTTACAATTAAACTGACTATATATATAGATGTTCTAAATCGTATGTTTTAAGATAATAATTTCAAAACTGAAAAAAAAATTGCGGTTAATTCTTAAAAAAAGTAAAAAAATTTTATTTTAGTTCTCATTAAATTGTGCATAAGTATTTGAAACTTTATGAGGTGTCGATTTGGTGAAATGAGAGCCAACTTTTCTGATAGACAGGATATTATAAGCAATTTTTTTTCATAAATTATATACCAAATGTATACATAATTCTATTTTACATACTTTATAGTATTATAAATGTTTACAATTATAAATATTTTATTAGATGCTTATACTAAATGCTTAAATGTTTCCCAGTTTTAGTTATAAGATAACTATAGAAACTTAAATTTTTTAAAACCTATTTCTAAGTATTATTTTACTTCTTCTACTTGGTAGGTACTGAAATAATTATTTTGAGATTTAAAGCGGTGAATGTATGAAGCAAGGAAGCTTTTAAATTTGCTTGTTAGACTTTAGGAATGACTCACTTATCCCAGAGTATTGCGAGCTGGAAGAAATACTCTCTTGGAAGCTCTGCCGACTCCAGGGGCAGATGGAGGCAATATGGCCTCCCTCATGTCGTTCCTTTCCATTTAGCATCCCGCCAGCACACGACTCCCCAGGCACTTGTGAGACGTTCAGAATTTTCTTATGACAACGAGCAGCACTATCTATCGGAGAGGGGGGGGGGTATCATTCCCTCAACGGAATACCATCCCAAAGATATTGTTTGTGGTCTCCAGCCGCAATAACAGACCCTGCCTCTGACAAGAAACGAGCCTGGCAAATGGTTATGAGGGTCTTGGTCGGTAAATTCTTGGACTTCTTAAAGCAGAAGAAACTGTTCCGTCTTCGATTGTACGTTTCGTCTCCACTCTTAAAAGCCAACCACAATCACCCACGGGACAAATGAGCTTTGGCTCGTTTTTTCCGTTATTTGGCGAAAGAGTTATGAATTAATTCATAGAAAAAAGATATTTTTCAGGGAGTTTGTTCTAGCATGCTTCTTTTGAAATGAAACAGTCTGTTACTTAATTTTGTAATTAATTTTTATTGTTTCCTAAAATAAATAAAGAAAGAAAACAAATAGGAAAATAAATAAAACTTAAAATATTTTGTTCAGAGTTATAGCTTTTTACAGAAAAAAAATGTGATTAAAAACTTATTTAAAAGTAGTTATTTAGTATATATAGTTCTGGAGATGATGAAAAGTTGATGCTGAAAATTTTAGTGGCAAACTTCACAAATTTATATCTAACTAATTTCAAGGGATGTAATATGTGGTTTATTATGGTTATGTGAAAAAATTAATTCTGAATTATATGAAAAAAGTAATTCTGAATAATTTTTTCTCGTTTAAAACCTAAATGCTTGTAGATTATCTCATTATTAGTTACATAATGTTTTGAATGAATAATTTTGGGAGAAAATTGCAAAATTAGTTATTATTCTTGTAGGAGTTAATCTACATCATCATAATCCTTTCAGTTGCATCAGTTTTCTCCTTTTGCCTGCTCCTTCAAACACATTTCTCCCAAGTTCGCGGTCTTCCCCTTTTTCCTTCAGGAGTTTGGAAAGATAATTTTATTGTTGTATCGAATACCTGTCTTAGCCAACTTATTTGGCGAACATTTACAAATTGGCGAACATTCTGTGCCATATAAAACAACTGACCTTATTAGAATCTCATATATACATACTTTTGTTTCTCGTTGTGGGTTTAGATAATATTTATTTTTAGTTATTTTATGTAAAAAACAGATACGTGCATGTGATAAACAATTTTGCAAACATTCAGGTAATAAATCGTTTACGTATTTTATCCTTCAACTGATACGATATTATTTAAATCATTTTAATCTTTTATTTTTTGGGACAGCATAGTAGAAATCCTAGCAGCTGAAAGTTATTACGTATTTTTAAAGATTCAAAGCATAAGTATCTTATGAAAGACTTTTCATGGATAATGGGTGATATTGACCAATCGCAAAGGAAAGAGAAACTCTTTCCGAGGTTCTCTTTCCTTTGTGATTGGTCAATATCTCTTCCAAACATAACATAGGAGAATAAAAATTGAAGAGTGGATTGGAAGCAGATTCACACATTACTTAGATATGACTGATATCAATCTCGATATCTTGAAGTCTGAACAGTGAGACCCTACTTACAATCTTTTATCGGCACCATTCCAACTTTGTGAGAGTTTTTGTCTGTGGAAACAATCGAACGCATTTTCATTTTTTTTTGTTTCTGATTAACTTAGAGTGCAATAGTTTTTTTTTTATCTGAAAGTTAATTTACGTTTATAAGAAAGTTCTCAAAAATGTAAATTTATTGAAATATGTTGATCATTCAACGTTAAAATTATTATTTCCCTTTCTTGTATTGCAATGATTTTTTTATTAACAAAGCTTGGAACACGTTTTTAAAGAGATTTTAATTTAATAATCAAACGAAAGAATAATTGCTCGTTTTATAGAAAAAAATTAAAATTTATTATCTAGATTAATTTTACTATCGTCGTTAATTATTTTCAACTCAGTTTTAAAAATGAACATAATATAAAGATCACTAAATATAATTGATTTTAAAAAGAGGAAAAAGCTCTCAAAAATGCAAAGTGCAAAATTTATACAGTTTAAGAGTAAAATTGGCCGTGGTGACCTGGTTGGTTAGCGCGTCTTTCTTATAACGAAAAGGTAGTGAGTTCGAATTTCGGCTTAGCCGAAGATCCGTCGTGTTCGCTAAGGGCGACTGGATCTCATAAAATCTGTCGGGTCACAATGTCCTCCATGTTCCCATTACAAATTAATACCTCTGGGGGGGGGGGTTGAACCCGGGCTTTGGGTCTTCTCTGGTTTCAATCTCGAAATTGGAAGATTTTTATGGTGCTGCTATCTAAGAGCCAAAAGTCGTACTTCCACCTTCGTTTGAGGTTGCTCTATTCAAAAACGGAAGTCATCAGAAACAACAACAAGAGTAAAATTGCCTTCTTTACAATAACAACAGGATCAGAAATACAGTAATGCCAGCTGTCAGTTTTTCCGAGGTATCTAGATCTCTCGATCTTTAATTCTCATTCCAGAGATGGAAATGGCTGGTGACTATAGCTGTAATCTGATTGGCAGAAAGTTAAAATGTGCCCTAAAGGGGTGGGGCTCACGAAATTTTAAGAATGAGAAAAATTAAAGTTAAAAAGTTAAACTAATGTATTAAATTGCAATTTTAAGACTTAGAAAAAATTATTGTTGTTGAAAAAAAGAAACGAATAGGAGAAGTTTAATTAACTATTTTGTTGTTTTATTAATTTCAGATGTCTTAGATATAATTCATGAGTTTGAGGAGTTTATCTAACGGGGATTGTTTTACTTCATTCTTGTAGTAAATCTTAAGGAGAAATGCCTTTAAATATTCCTTTAATTTCTTTGAGTAGATTAAATAAGTCTGAGAATTCATTTGCTGAACCATAATCCTTATTTATACTGCTATTTTCATTAGGGGAAGGGGGGAGTACTAGAGTTCTGAACTACGTTGGCAAAAGGTAATCCTAGTCTAACTGGATTAGTGTTTGTTATTATTTTATTACGTTCCTGTGGCGGAGGGATTGACTTCCTTGGTTTGGGGAATGCTGACAGGACCAACACTGGACTTAAGTCAATGAGGAAAAGTCCATTGATGTTTTTCCTTTAACCTGATTGGCTTCAGTTAAAAAAGATTTCCAAATATGAAGACATTTTTATTTCTTGTTTCCTGTGCGCCGTCATGCTTTTTGTCTCAATTACAGGATTTTAATGATCCATGCAGATGGAAACGAAAAATCTGCCGCATTATTACACAACCACTCGACCTGAGGAAGACAAAGAACTCTTTCTCTTCCTCCTCCCCGGGATGCTAAGCGCCACCGATTCTTCGGACCAAGGAATTAAAAAAGAAATTTCTGTAATTTCTCTGTGTTGACCATTATGATGGACATGCTTCAAGTGGCTAAACATTTTCTATTTTCATTAAATCGTTCATTCTCCTGAGGCTTCCGGGCCCACTTTATTGCATGGTCCGGTTCAGGCGGAAGGGGCACACGCCCTCTAATTACAACCACTTTGAAAATGGATCCTCTGTTTAGTTTCAATAGACTGAAAAACGGATTTTTTTTAAGAAAAAAAGAAAGATTTCAGCGGACTATTGATTGCGAATTGAGAAGAAAAAGATTTTTTTCTAGCTTAAACTTTATGAGTTGCACTTCTATATTGTTTAAAAAAAATGAAAAAAGCATTTTTTTTTCTTTTTTCTTTCATCTTTTTCTCCATTTCTGGCATCATATCTACAGTGATATAGAAATATTCTTCGATGAATATTAGGTGACATTAAAAAGAATGATTCATCAAGAAATTATCTTTCTTTTCCTCATTTTACATCAAATGACATTAATGAAAACAAATTACTGATCTTGACAAATAAAAAAAAATAAGTAAATCTATTGTTAAATTATAGTAAGATGTTAACAAATAAACAGCATTGAGATTTTCAAATTTTTCCTATAATTCGAAAAATTATTTAAAAAAAAAAGCTTTAGAGCAATGATATAAAAATGAAATTAGTTATATATGAAGATTAGATGGATTTAGCATTGATTAGTTAAGAAATTATTTTCATTTGGTGAAATCACACCCATAGGCCCTATGGAAACAGATCTAGGGGTCGGCCCAAACTTAAATGGACTGATGGTGTAGAGGAGGACTTTCAATGGCTGAAAGTGACAAATTGGAGAACTGTCGCCTCCCGGAGAGCACAATGGAGGAATGTTATGAGGAAAGCCTTGGCCCACCCCGGGCTGTCGTGCTTAAGAGGAAAAAGAAGAAATCACATCCAAATAGATTTAAAGAATAACTTTCTAGTTCTTCATGAATAAAAATAATTTAAAATGTAGGCTTTTTTGATTGATAGTAAATTACTAACGAATAAATTTTATTAAAACTTTTAAAATCCTGCTGTGATTCTGAAATAGAGCCCCAGTGGGCTCAGTAACTTCTCTCCACTCCGTGTAAGATTTAGCAAAGTGAAGCATTATTTGCCTTGGACAATGATTTGAAGGGTGACCACTTTCTCCCTATATAGGTTGCCATGCGCTTGGCGATGTGTTCACGCTCATCTGTGATGTTCAAAGTCCTTTCTTTGTTCCGTAGAGGAGGGCCCCATCTCAGGTGAGACTTCGTCACATGTCCATGGCTCAAGACTAGAAAGCGCTATGACAGGCAAATATTCCAAGGCCCTTAATCTTTAGGTATTTTTTTCCAAAAAAAAAAAAATATTTACAGTGATATAAAAATTTAAGTGAAAATTAGATTTTTATGACATTGTAAAAACTTTTATAACTATGAAAATGAGATGAATTCGAAAATTTAAAAATTTTCAACTGTTGAGCTAAATTGCATTAATGGAAAATAATTTTTTCAGTGTTCTTTATGAATTAATGAAAAACACATTCCTTTTTTTTATATTGATGATAAGATAAACAAACTGTGATACAACTTCTAAGACTTCTCGGCAGTTCCCAAAGTCCCAAATGAAACCGCAATCTTTTTTTTTCAATCATTGATATCCACACTAATAAATTAATTACAAGGAAATAAAATAGATAATAAAATTTACAATTTTACACAATAAAATTTTAATAAGAGTTTAAAATAGACAAACGGGGTCAAAATTTCCTTGATGAATCTTGATAATTTAGAAATAATAAGATTGATACATTAGTTAATTAGCTATGAGAAATATTAAATGCATACAAATGCGTCAAAATAAAAAAATTTAAATCTTCCCTTTACTATATAATGTATAACATAATCAAATGCTTTGTCTTTCATTGTATATATATATATATATATATATATATATATATATATATATTTAGATAGATAGATAGATAAATAGATAGAGATAGATAACATCTTGTTAACGTTCTGCAATAGTATATATATATATTATTGTAGAGGATAGGCACACACACACAACAAGAAGTAGTAATTATGATATGAAATACTAATAATCTCTTTTCAATTAATTTATGTAAAATAGGCCGCTTGGTTTGTTTGTCGCACAACATTAATTTTATTTAATATAATTAATTCCAAATTTAGTTTATTTTGCTACAACTATTTTGAAAATAATGATTTTTATAATATTTAAATGCATATATATATATATATTAAAATAATGGAGTATTTTGGTAAATGCAATCTATTAAGTACTGTATAATATTTACTCCCTGGTCCTGAACCACTACTAGGTGTTTCAAAGGCAGTATTTCCAATCTAATATCTGCTTTTGAACTGGTAGGATGCCAGTGACATGCTTTTAAATAGTACCTGTCATGACAAAGGGCAAATAGAGCTCAGTAGAGGCAGTTTAAAGAGAGTGGGGGAACTTTTTACAACCACTAATGTGAGAAAATTAGATGGTCCTACGTGTAGGAGTTGTCAGTATATAGAAAGAGATTAATTATATATTCTATGAGAAAATTAAATTTTTAGCATTCAAGCATAAGTAAATTCTAGGATCTTTTCTGTACTTCGGGTATTATTATGTGGAAAGCTTCTTACCTTTTGATATAAATTATTTAATTCCTAATCAATATAATATATATTATTAATGCTAAAATTTATTAACACACTAACATACAAAAGATCGTGTATCAGAAAATCTGTACACGCATAGTTCATTTTCACGTGTCGGTTATAAAAATGTACAATGAATGAAGTTTTAGAAATGAAGAACTACTGCGAATAAAAGTACTTAAAAAAATTAAACAAATATTTGTTTGGTAAAAATATAAGAATTTTCTGCACATTCGCAAATCTTATAAAAAAAACGTAAAAATTATTCTGAGTTCATTATTAAGAGAAATTGCGATACAGGATCTCTGTAATTAAACGGCTCATAAACCTCGCCACAAAATGTCAGACGAAATCTTTTCCGAAAAAAGAAAAAAATGCCGTCCGTCGATGTTGAAGCAACCTTCACGGTGCGGTCAGTTATTAAATAAGTCTAACATAAACAAAACGACTCTCTCCCCATCAAAAGAACAAAAACATCTCATTTTCCTACGGGATTTTCAGGATTTTAACTTATCAACCCTCGTTAACGTTTTACACCCACAGTATACGGTCCGTAATGTCACACATGACTAACTTAGAATAAAATCCACTTTTTCCGCCAAATTCATTTTTTTATTCGTTAAATAACCTCTTCCTAATTACCTACCCAGAATCCTCTTCGTCCACCTCCGCCATCATGAATGCACATTTTTTTTTTTTAAATTTGTTTATTTATTTGCGATATCCCCTTCACCTTGCATTTATTATTATTTTTTTTAATTTTTGTTTTATTCCAACATCATTTTGTTTTTATTCCTGACTATCAAAATAGGTCGCTCATATTTCAATAGAAAAGAGGCAGTTGTAAAAATTGGTCGAACTACTTTCACGTGCATACATCAACAATCATTAGATCCGTTTTGCTTCTACGTTCGGTTATTTATTATTTTTTTTTTGTTGCTCATTTTATCCGTTCATGATTCTGTGTTTGTTTGTTTGTTCTAACCTGGACATTCGCTCGAGAGGTAGAATTCCCACGCCCTCCGTCTACTGGCTTAGGTCAAAGTATTGGGGATGAGCTCTTGAATCGAAACTTTTCAGGTTTTCAATCGCCCTTCACTTGTGCGGCTACAGAAAAGAATTTAAATTATACATATGCAACCAGAGTTGTTGAACAATGGGAAGTCATCATGTAGATTGTTCATAACGTGCAGCATTTAAAATAAACTCTGGTTTGGTTAAGGACATCTTTTTAAGAACTCATATTATTTTGCATTACATTGGATAATAATGTTTCATAGTTCTCTATTGAAATTCATAAGTTATTGGATAAAAAAACGTACAAGCATATTTAGTTGAATTT
>JAPDSC010105232.1:27057-41495 GCA_026290005.1 Latrodectus geometricus | reverse complement strand
TTCGGAGTCATTTCTGCTTAAAAATGATCTGCTATGATCTGCTAGTTTGCCTGTGATTTAATCTAAGCCTCAAGAATCTGTAACTGAGCATAACTCTAATTATTGTTTCACATATAGCATATAATTTCTGTATACCTATTAATTGATTAAATCTTGATCTTAAAATGTTTATAGACAATAAAAAATCGATCAGCAATGAGAGTAACTTTTTTTTTTTAATTCAGAACCTATATCATTTAGATTCTATGCTTACACATTAAAATTTTTCTTCATTAAACAGCTTTAAACAATCATGCAATATTTTTGTATTTCAATCATTATGAATTTATTTAAGTGCATTACTACTTTATTACAATCATTAAAAACATTACATATTATTTTTTTTCATTTTACTTGTGTTTTGAATATGGTATATAATAACATCGTTTTTTGTTTTGTTCCTTACTTTTAGCTTGTCCCGTCGGTACTTAGATGACATAGACTCATTTTCAAACTCTGATTTGTTGAAACCATCGAAATATGGGTGCCGAAATAACTGCTCACAGCTATATCTTTTCTCTGGATCTTTATCCAAGCATCTCTAAAAGAATAACAGAAATCAACCAATTGTAAATGGTTATACAAAAGCCATTAAACCGCTGAGTGTACATACAAATAAATACTAACATTTAAGTCACAATAGCTCTTTTTTATGTTATGTGCAAGTTGCGATAAATTACCCAATTTAATATTTGCCGTCTACTTAAACTAATAATTAATTAAATGTTTAATCTTGTAACTATAATCAAAAATAAATTTATACATTCATTGGCTAACGTAAATAAACTTTTTATTTGAATAATAATAAGTTTTCGCTGTTTCGAATTTGCTACAACAAAATTAGTCAAAGTATCCTTTTTGCATTAAAATACTTTATTTATTAGGTTTTGAAGTTTTTTGAAATTTACATGCTTGGATAAATCACAACATGGATAATATGGGTGAAGTTACTGTACATAAACAAATTATTTTATAAAAAGAATTTAAAAAATATAAAAATATTGAATATTTTAAGCATATAGATGTTGCTGTATTATTTCTTGATTGGTATTATGAATTTTTTTTATGGACAACAAATAAGATTAATGTTTTGCAAAGTATTAGAACAGTCGGTGCGTCTCGTGTTCCAGAATAAATTTTTATTGATAATGGGTCTTATTCGCATGTAGTAAGTATAGAAGATCCAGGAAATCCCAATTCGACAGATATATGTGCCGAAAGCGAAAGCGCGAAATCTAATTCGAATTGTTCAATATAGGAGGAGCTTTCGATCTAGATCGAATCGGATAATTTCGCTCCAAAGAAAAGGATGGAATTATTATACCATGGTAAGTTCTTAATTTCGATTTCTTTTACTTTTAATTAGCATAATCGAGTGTTCAGTTTGCCTTTTACTTACCTTTTCAGTGGAAGATGAAGAAATACAATTTTAATTGGCTTATTCCCACTGATTTAGAACAGTTGTTTAAGTCCTCAATCTTTATAGCCGAAGTGGAAGAGTGTTATAGCTTCTGCTCATCACAAGATGAGAAGCATCCTGGGCTGAAAGACTAACTTCGCTTTTGAAAAGTTGACGAGGCATGTCTCATTTTGGACCTTACGCCATAAAATCCAACCAACTAATTACTTCTGAAAGATGGATCTTCATAATTTGGGAGCAAAAAATTAAAAGTTGGGCTTGCCTTCCCTAAAAGGTATCATTTCATATGGAGGCCATACATGAATAAAGGTATTCGAAAAGAAATATAATCAACAAAAATAGAAGCGGTAAATCCGAATTAAACTTTCACAAATATAGAATGCAATAGCTCAATAACGTAATTACATTTCATGCGAATACATTAGTATCTCAGTACATAAGTTAATGCGTGTAACACTTGCAAACATATTCAAGTATTTTAGGCATCTCTATACTTTTCGCATGCGACTACAAGAGTACGGGCTCACTAGAACCCTGTGATAGGAATGGGGGATCCCGGCTTCGATTCCGACCACAGTTGAACAATAGTAGACGAACATTGCGCATCTGCTTTTAGAATGCCCCTTTATCAGAGTGGGTGGTTAGAAGCATTCTAATATTCTTGCTTGACAAATAAATGCGCCTCCGTATCTATAAAAATGTCCTCTGAGTAATTAAAATGAGAAATTTTCCGAAATGTCAAAGACATTTGGCATTTCGGACATATTTCCTCTTATCCTTCTACTGACGGTGCACGCACTGACACTTCAGCCACTTTTAATGATTTTGATAACTTCCATTTATGACTGTACACCTCAAAGGCAATTGCAACTTCTATAAACCATGGAAAAGTTTCAACTTATATATATATATACAAGCATTTAAATAACTGAATTGTGTAAAATTAAACAAACTGATATCCAGAAATAGTATCGCATTTCCTTTCTTGAATAAAGAATTCCCGTTATTTTAAGATCTTTTATAGAACGCTGAATTTGCATAAATCCTCTTCATCTAACGTGTACACAAATTGTATAAGTTGCACTTGAATTGTAAGTTCATTAAAATTTATTGCATTGAAATGACATTTAAATAAAATATCATTTTATTTTTATAAGGAAAAATCACCATTTTTTTTACCTTCTTTTTCAAAATATCATAACTATATATAAATTTTAAATATATATCCTGTACTTCAACAAATATATATTATTGCATACATCTAAATTCAATACAAAATTTTACCTTTAAAAAATCCAGTTCTTCTTCTGAAATATTCAGTGGAAGCCTGCTTTCAAGTGTTTCCTAGGAAAAAAATTAATATACTGCTCTTATATATCAATTCATTTAAATGATTTACTTAATTGTAAAGCTATAAAATCTTTTTCTTACTATTAATATACATAAATACACCTTATAAAATTGTATACTGGTTGCATCACATAACGTTTTCGAACTCTTTTAACATAAATTTTAAAAATAAGCAATATAATGTATGTGTAAAAAAACTAGTTTTAAAATAACAATCAGATTATAGCATTTTATTTAAATCATTTTTAAAAACCTCAAATTAAAATCTCGATTCTAATGAAATGATTCGTGTAATGAAGGGCACGTTTACTGTAAGCTAGGTATAGTTACAGTTAAATAAAATAAATATCGGTGATACTGTACAGAGGAGGTAGGCATAAATTAGATGCATCATATCAGACTTTATTTTTCTTTGTAAAACTAACATGTCTTTTTAAATATAATAAAAAAAAACTAAAGGAATATCTCTATTAAATTACTCCAATTCAATAAAATTTCATAACTATTTAAATTGTGTAATTAAAATGTAATCATAAACATAATTGAGCATATCATAAATTAATTATTGAAAATGTGACAAGGGGAAAAATGCAGAATTTTCTCAATAAATTCAACGGTTTTTGCACGAAGATTTATTGAAAAAAAATCATCATTCGATTTCCTTCATTTCCGGAAGAATATAGTTAAGAGAAACTCTGAAGAGTTCATGTTTTGTGAAAGGAAACACAAAAATCGTGCATATAAAAGATAACAGGTTAATTTCTTGCGCACTACTGTGCGCAGATAGGATTACATCAGTGTATTCTGCAGTCATAGATGTCGCATGAGTTAAAGTCGTTATATTACTCCACGTGCTTTAAACAACAATATTTCTTTCTTCTTAGGTATACCTTAGACCAGATGATTCAAGTAGTCGGTTACTTGTTTGTCTAGCTTGGAACTATTTTAATAATTGTAAAATGACGACAAAATGAACATTAAAAAATCTGGCAATTCTGCAGTTGATTGTCCTGATTATCCAGCAGCAAACACTGCTCAGAACCTTCCACTTATTTTCTGAAAATCATGAGCGCGTCTATCACATAACAAATAGTACCAAAGTTTCAAACATTTTTAGACTTTGATACTTTGCTTGCCAACTTGTAACAGTAAACAATTTGCGTTTCTTTTTATCTCATATTACTCGACATGAAACCATGATTGGCTATTGTGTAACCTATTTGCATACTTCTATCAACTTCTGCAGAGAATTACATCTTTCCTAAATCAAAATAGCTTCTGAAAAGTAATGTTTTTCCTTTGATTGCATAATTGTTGGGAGTGAATGTAGAGCATATTGACGCAATTTTATGTAAACTATGAATAAAAAACAAAGCATTAAAACTCTAAGTTTATTTTAGTCCATATCAAACAGCGGCTTGGATTAGCTGGATTTTTGAAGTATCAGGGATTTGATTTAGTGATTGGAGTTAGTTTTAGCTTCTATTTCCTATTCGAAGCAATAGAAAAAGGAACTATTTTATATAAAAATAAACGTAATATTTCGTGTGAAATTACAAATTTTGTTAAATTTATTTAAAAGAAACTCGTTACAAAAATGAGTTTTCTTTTGTTAAGATGAAATAAAGTTGCTACTGCAAGAGTACAATAAACAGAACCTACTCGTGCGTCAACATCCGGTATGGACACTCCATTGAAAAAGTCATTTTTCTTAAAAATCTGCATATGTCTTGGGTTGAGTTCACCTGTAATAAAAATTTCATTTTCAATATATACAATGACTTAAAAGGAAATAATGCTGAAAGATGAAATGAAAGCTTATGCAATCTGTGCAGTTATTGTGATATATGAAATTAATTTTAATTGCCGATTGTAATAGTAAATGCTTTATGAGAGAATTTAGTTATGTCCCTAAAAATTCTAAATGATAGGAAAAATATCTTTTGGTTCTTTACTTCAATCATATTATATAGATAATCTCTATTCAACTAACCATATTTTATCATATAAGTATACAAATATATGTAGTAAAATTTAGCAGCTTCACACAAGTAAAGTAATAAAATAATTAATTTTATCACCAAACATTCTCATTAATTTCTTTGAGCTTTAAAATGCCTTGGCGATTGAGAAAGTAATCACCAAGGTATTTTAGAGTGATCACTAATGCTATTATCTCAATTAAGATGGCAGCGAGACAAATAAAAGAGAAATATAAGTTCGTGACTCAAAAATATCTGGCCACACCTAATATATATAGCTTTTCTCTTTTCTCTGATTTACTCTCTCTTTTCTTTATTTTTTCTGATTACATTTAAAATATTAAGGTTTCCCATTTTGCAATTAAATAGGACCAGTTAAATGATTTGTGTATCATTTTAAAAGAATAAATGATCAAAATATTTCTGGTATAGCTTTTGAATTAAGATTTTGTGATTTTGTAGAAAAAATATTTTGCGTTATTTCTTAAAAAATGATAAATATTTTCCCCAGCCAAAAGTTTCTTAAAAATACTGAAAAAATTTAAGGTGAAAAAGTTTTTAATTTTTTACTTTAAATTTGTAATTTTAATAGATTTTTTTCGAAATTTATTAAAATTTAAGAAAAATTGTAAGATTTTTAAACTTATAATTTCAAATTCTTAAGGAAGACGTTTTAAAGTTTATGTATGTAAATATTTTTATGTTAAGATTTTTTTTTATTTTATTTAAAAAACTTTCCTTTACTTAAATAAATTTTTCTGAAGAGTAATAGTAAACCTTATACTTAGAAAAAAATTCATGTGCCTTATAAAAATAAAAATTCAAATGGTACTGTGCTTCCTTGAAAAAAATATATGTGTTAATTGAAAGATAACAGTTGTTGCAAATCCCCGAGAACAGCGGAGCTAAATCAAGTCCATGAAACTGTGCACCCTGAAGAAGTCCAAAACTAAAAGTGGACTGTCAGTAAAGTCCTGCCTGGAGAGGCCCAGACAAGCAAGAAAGTGTATGTTACTCATGTTTTTCTTTTAAATATATCTATTGTTTCTGTTATCAAATTTCCCTAATAAATTACTGTTAAGCTAATTTCATCGCAGAATCATTTAAATAAGAAACTTCTTACTTTGTTTAATTATTTAATTTTTAAAATATTGTATTGAAATGTCGATGCATCCTAAGCAGATAATTGATGAAGCTGAAAAAGTTAAGATTACTCTTTTGTTTTACGATCGCTTATTGTTGCAATGACGTCAAGACTAACTTTGAATTAGAGCGAAAATGGTTTAATGAAGTCGGAAGTAGGCAATTAAAAGACATCAGTTCCTCTTCAGTTATCACGGAAACGTAAAAGAAAACTAGCGCACATAAAAAGTAATAATAAAAGTAGTAAAGTAATAACAACAAAATAATTGTAACATTTCATTCAGAATGAAATATGTCTTTCGAAAAGGTTAGAAAAATTGATGATACTTAAGTATTTATATTGTGTCAAAATAGATCTAGAATTGAATAAGGAAAGAAAAACACGGTGCTTCAGTTCGGCTTCATACAAACATTAAAAAACTTGGACCTAATCACGCCATGAAGTAAATGTAAATAAAAAGAATGCATACAACTTATATTCGTGTACACAAAGTACATAATTCCATCAAAACTAAACATTATTTTGTTTTAAAAGCATTATTTATATTAACAAAAAATATGCCGCGCATTCAATCTAGTGGTCAGCTGACTGCGGATAGGAAGGTCCTGGGTTCGGGCATTGTGTGTGTGTGTGTGTGTGTGTGTGTGTGTGTGTGTGTGTGTGTGTGTGTGTGTGTGTGTGTGTGTGTGTGTGTGTGTGTGTGTGTGTGTGATGTACTTTCTCTTCTTTCTCTCTCTTGTACTTTCCTTGTATAAATAAAGTATGAATGGTTGCCTACCCTATCAACTGGTACCTATGGCATGTGTACTGAGGAATTCGGACCAAATTATGGTTCAGTTGGAAAAGTGGAGCAGCGCACCCCGTATTGCCATCCTGGCTGACACTCGACAAAAAAGTACACAATAACAAATAATGTGATCCTTTTCAAAAATAACTGAGAGACCAGCGAATTAAAATTATTCATATTGTTTTTTTTAATTTTCTATTATTATCTAGTTGAGTTATGTTGTTTTAATGAATTGTAATATTTGATTACTATCAAATATCAAACTTCAAGACTCACTAAAATAAAGTTCTAAGTTTCAAATTTATTTGACGGTTTTTTTTTTCACGCGAAATATATGCACATGTTAATTGTACAGGGACTTATTGCTTAAAGTGAATTCCGAGCCATGGTAAACATCCACGCCGATGTGAAAGTTGGGCAATCGAATTGTTGAACAGAAAACCAAAATATTAAGCATTCAGTTGTCAACATGGCTTGCAAGTAGCAAAGAAGTTAAAATAAAGGTCAGAAACCTTTGTATAATTAAATTCTGTGTTAGGAATATTAATAAGCTACGAAATTACTCCCAAAATCGTGGATAAAATTTTCTGTTATTTTATTAAATGAATTTAGTTATTATATATCTTAGGAAGAATATATGAATAAAAATTACTAAAACTACCCACTAAAAACATAAGGTAATTGGAAGGTTACCATAACTAAATTTCCTAATTAGACAAACAAAAGAAAAATATACATTTGTCATTTTTTAGACATAAAGCACTCATTCAAAAAAAAAAAAAAAAGACTAATTCATTTTGTGAATCTTAAGTTCACTGATCTCCGCCATTAATAAGAAAAAAGAATACTAAGACAATTGATTAGCTAAGTTCTTCGTAAGCGACCTGTTTCTTTTTTAAGGACAGGTGAATGCTCGTTTTGGCGCAGTTCTTTCTTTCTCTGCTGCATAAAATTTATTAACATCCGACACGCGACGCCATGGCGAGAAATCAATGAGAACGAATGAGGGAAAATAACATTTCCTGGCAAAAACATCTATTCCTGTTTTAAATCATAATACTTCCTTATTATTGCGCAATTACTTGCGCTTCAACTGAAAATAACATCAATTTCGATTATAACAAGCAATATAACTTAGCGTTAACACTTTTACGTTTTCTTCAAAGTTAGAAAATAGAAAGATGTCTTGTATTATCGTTAATCGCTGTAATTAGACATTGTGCCTATATGATTTTTTTTAAATATTTAATTTTTCTCTTAATATTTTAAGCAGCAAGGAATAGTTAACAGATACAGAAGTAGCGAAAATATGCTCATATATATATAAAGCTTGGTACCAATGCAACTAACTGATCATATAGCTCCGAATCTATTAAAATTAGAACACATCTTAGATCTTAGTTAGCGTTTTAACTGGGTAACAATCTATTTTTGTTATTTTTTTACATTTGTTTTCATTATTTATAACTAAAATAATTTAGAGATTAAAGCCTTATTTTAATGCATGTGTCCCCTATGTTTCACAACCACAGTATAACGAAAATAAAATTATTTATTTGATTAATATCATGAAAGAAAAGGATGTTATTAGTGGACTTTATTTGATGATTTCAGCAGGAGACCACCGCATATTTTAAGAATTCCAAGGAAAATAATTACATATACATCAGCCGGCATAGCAGCTGTTTTTGAGAGTTAATATATCACGTTCAATAATTATAAGAAAATTAAAATAAAATGTCTAGATCAAATAAATATTTATGAATTCTGCATTAATTTTTGATAAAAAAAATAGAATATTATGCTCTACAAAGTTCAATGTATGTCTCTAAAAAACAGTTCTTAGTTCGTATTGGGGTATAAACAAACAGCATTTGACGGTTCATAGCTTTCGGAATGTTTGTATACAATCTATTGCAGGTAGTTAAAATAAATATTAAATATATATATTCTAATAAGCTTCATTGTAATTTCGAAATGAATTAAAGAAGATGTGTAATATCATTTACTGCAGTTTTATTCAGGAAAAAATCATTTAATGGCCATAAACTTTAATTTTTGATGTATTCCTGGTAATTTCAGTGTCGGAATTGTATTCCACAATATCAATTTTAATATTCCAAGCATTTCATTTTGATTGAAGTATTATCTTTATATATTATTTTATATATATAATTATCTATATATTATTATATATATATTATTATATATTATAATCTATGCACTGGAATGTGGCTATCTGGACTATTCATCCAGCAATATAGTATAGATAATCGCATTCCATAAGAATAAATTGCATTTCAAAGGTAATTTGGCTCGGCTGTTCAAAAAACATTTATTTTTATCGAGACTTCTTTTACATAAAATTTTAAGTAGTTAGTTATAGCTTATATTTAGTTGTCAGTTCAGCATTAAAACAATAAATATTAAAATAAATTTTCTCAAGACCATATTACTAAACTCATGGATAAGACATGATGAAATAGAAATCACTGAATGTGAAAAACGAATTTCAAAACCATTCTTAAATAATGATTTGAATATATACCAAGGCAAATCATCAACAAAGTATACTGATCGACTGTGGTAATTTTGCGTGGGAAAAAATTATAATTATTCGTATAGAAGTAAACCTCACCTCGATTGCAAATTTATCATAAGTATGAAGTTTAAATATCAAAAAAATTTTAATAAAATCATGTATTTTGGTAAAATTCACATCCTCAATGTCATATTTTCGATTTTAATTGTTAAATAAATTTAAGTATAAGAGGCTTGAGATTATTTATTGCAACATAATGAAAATTAATCATTTGGAAAATAACAAGGATTTCACATTATGTGTAATACAGCTCAACAAAAATAATATATATATATATATATATATATTATAAGAACCTATTCAAAATTAGTTAAACTTTTCTTAAATACCTTCAGATTAATTTAGACATTATCATCGAAATATCATATCATCCAAGTCAAAACTGTTACAATAATTCATCAAAAATCGCTTTAATTATACATAAAAACCCCACAACATGACATAATTTGAAGAAATGTGAGGTATTTTATATCGTGTTTTGTTTTTTATATCATGTAATTGCATGATATGTAATTGCATGATATAGAGAATAAATATCACGAGATACACAACACCAAAATAAGCTTAAAATACCCAAAGGTCTATGCAAAAACCATTTTATGAATTATTTTTTCGGTATTTTATTTATTTAAACAATTTATACTAAATTTGTTGAAAGAAAGTGAATGAAATAACCTATTTGTGGCTCTGCCATATTGCCTTCAGGAACAGTACACAAATACATTTCCTTACGCGTTGAAAGATTCTGAATTCTTTTCTTTTATCAACAAACAAAGAACATTATGTTCTAGGCACCCATCTGTGCATCCCTTCCTGGATATGTAATATTTATGGAACTTTCAAATTGCTATGTATGATTCTTTGAAAATAAAAGAAGTCAGTAAATTTGTGTTCATACGGAAGAGTTTTACGCTTCGCTTAATGCAGAACTTCAGATGTTTGTAATGCTCCTTGGGTACGCCAATGCAATAAATTTACCGATTTATGCGTCGTAACGTATTCTAATCTTTTGGGAAATACCCGAGTAGAACTTAATGAGAAAAAATGTTATTTGTGAGTTATAGTCGCTTTCACCGAAACTAACACTGAATTAAGGAATACATACTTTCCATTAGTTACTGCTGAAGTAAATATAACTTTCTGACTGGAAGAAATATTATTTCTTTCTTTGTTTATAATATCAGCAATGAAACAGTTTTAAAAAATTGGAAATAAGATAATTTAGAAGTCATTGTTTCCATAACTTCTTATTGACAGCCAATTTATGCAGCAAGAGAGTTTTATTATTAATTTTAAATTACATAAACTGCCATATTTTTCACTTTAATTTTGAATGTAAATACACATTTGTGTGTTAACTGATAAGTGATTTATGGCTTTAAATAGATAGTAATTTTTAGTTTCGTTTATTTTGTTATTGTATTTTTGTATTACTAGTTAGTGTAGTTGAAAACATTTATGCACTCTTTTTTGTAAAAGCTGATATACACTGCTGGCCATCATAACAGCTACAACTTGAAGGAAGCATGAAATTAACATGAAATTTACCACATGCATTGGTGGAGGGAAGTAATATAAAATGATTAGAATTTCAGTGTAGACGTGCATCACCCATGCCTGTGGCACCACTTCAAAGCACTATTTAAGGCTTGAAGATTTCGACAATTTAAATAGTTCAATAATTTTTTTTGACATAAAAACGATTTATTATGCCTTGTTGAAAAAGCGATCATTTTTTTTTTGATCAAGTATCCGAGCGCTCTATAGAGGAAGGATAGTGGCCAACCGAGATTGTAGATTATCTTTCCTGGAAATTGGTAGTCATGTTGGTCTACAGATAATACCGGACTGTAATGTGGACGTATGATCATTAGATGCAGGAAGACCGACGTGTTCGATCTCACCCATCTAACTTCATGTGATAACAAGCAAATTGTGTGCAAGACAGTTACAGATCACCCAGCCACATCACGAAATATAGCACAGCACATTCAGTCTGTAACTCATCAACCAATGTCAGCTCATACCTTTGGATCCCATTTACAGCAGATTGGTCTGTCTGCTTCATCTACCCTTGATACAGAACCGACAGTCATCTCCGTCACAAATGGGTGGCCAGCAATATAATACTGATGAATGCATGTATTTCAGAGATAAAAACATGTGTCCATCTGCATATTGCTGCTTTTGAAAGCAAACGATGTATAAAAAAAACAGAATATATTTATGACACAATTTTTTACTTTTACTTATTACACTCTATACACATAGAAAAATACATAAACCTTAAAAAATATTAGCTAGTTGTTATCTGAAAGTCAGATGAGGAAAATGCTAAATAAATGTAAAAGGTATACAATGCCTTTTATTTTACTAAGGGTGTCTATTAAAGCAAAGGGTTTTCTAAAATTTTAAATAAAAATATTTCTCTTTCAGCCTATTCTTCTCATGAAAATCTTATCAAGTACGCAATTTTTATAAATCAAATGTATCAGTGAAAATACTTTTTGAGGAAGTTTATTAATGAAAAGTTACAATTTAAATAATATGACACTTTATTAATTATGGTGATAAGAGAAACAGTATTTTTTAGCGTTTTGCTTGGTTATTATATTTTCCAAATTGAAATTTTGATTAATGAAATAATTTTATTGTTTTCCTTAAAAGTGTGCGTTTAAACACTTAGTGCGTATATAAATCTATTTCAATGGCCGGAAGAACTAGTACACCAACTAAGTATCATTTAAGGATACCAACAAACTAGCAGAATTTCTGCAACGAATCATAATATGGAATGAACTAATATTTGAAAATTTTCTAGCGGAAAATCTAAACTACCTAAATACTGCGGGGTAATTCACGAATCTCTAGAAGTTTTAAATGTTGTAGAATGTTTTGAATCTTAGATTACAAAACATAAGAAATTCTCAATAGTGCTGAAATCTAGACATTCAAGTGACTAATGGAACAATTTAAAAATTAGAAGAATCATATTTGAATCACTTGGAATCAACTTTTGAACTAAAGAACTTCAGAGGCATCGCATTGGATTGCTGGAATCGTCAATCACGTACCTCCTACTGTTGGGCAATGAGGGATGGGTGGTATTTTCCTTCTGCATGTTTAATTTGGTAAGTCTTTCGAAATTTTCCGAGTTTCCTTCCTTGCGATACATCAATGTAGATGGTTATCTGTAAAAATTATTCAATAAGATAACTCAAGAGGTGGACATTGCGTTGCGTTAAAACAGTTTTAAGCTGTTAGGCCACCAACTATGATGTGTCAAATGAATTTTATAGTTTGCGATAGAATAAGAAAATGCTTCAGACAATTTATAAAGCATCTGTTACTTTAATGAGAAATCCTACTTTAATATGTTATTCAAATTTTGATTATAATTACAAGTTAATATTTTATGAAATTGTTTTGTTTGGTTTAGTAATTCACGTAATGAACTTTTGATGAATTTTTATTAGTTGGGAAAAAAAACCATTCAACTTTGCTATTGCTCGTCGTGGCTTTGATCACAGTCTTTGTTACTAAGCAATACATAGCATTACTGTCAAAGGAAACTATAATATGAATTAATATCAATCAACTACTTTGCCATTAGTGAAGATTTTCCATAGATATTGAGTCATATTCAAGTGTCGCATAGGGGTATACCAGAAAAAATCTCAAGTACCCAAACCATCAAACATACATTCGTAAGGCAAAAACGTAAAAAAAAAGTCATGTGTAATCCGTCATGTGCGACTAAAGGCACTGTGTAATTCCGGTCATTTTGCTTTGAAAAATTATCTCTCTACCAACCTATTGTGAGCCTTAACTCTCATACACTGCAAATTCTGCAATTTATATGTAATTAATCTTCGCAACTTCTTTTCAGTGAATTTCTTGTTTTAAGAAATCCCAAACAAGGTAATTCATATAGAATTAGTAAATTAAATGGTGGCCACATCAATCTATGGTGGTTGACGTCGTATTATAAAGCTCTATTACAAACGTATTATAAGCATTGTTCAAAGAATATTCATTTTCGAAAATTATTTCTTCTCCTTATGATCAAGAAATTGAACCAAATATTCTTTAAAATTGTTGTTTCAAAGATTCTAATCATGTTTCACTAATCAAGAAACACGTTAAATAATTTTATGGCATTCTTTTTTTAATTCTCTGAGAGTTATCACAATAAAACTATACATATATATTTCCATTCTTTTTATAAATGTGCATGCATGTATGTGTGTATATGCAAGCACTGTCAAACTACTTAAAGTTGAATACATTATTATTTTGAAGCTTATATTGGAAATAATTAAGATTTAAATCAACTTTTGTTGGGTATTCAAAAACATAAAATGAGATTACTAATTTACATAATCTAAAGGTAACTACTTCGACATAATAACTCTTATAGTTCTTTAAACAGCATTTATACATTAAATTATACCTTTTTTGATAATGTAAAAAAATTATTTTATATCACTTGAATTTGAATCTAAATGCTACATTATGCAACAGAAAAGGTGCAGTTTTTCAAATTTAGGAATACATATAATAAGCGTATTCAAGTGCAAATGATATTATATATGTATATAAAGATTAGGGAAGATATTTTCTTTTGTGAACACTTTAAAGTTTTTTTTTGAAATGTATATCCTGAAGCAAAAGATGTAATTTGCTATTTTCTGTGGATAAAAACGAATATTTTCAATCTGAGTTTTCAAGGCATATTATATTTGCAAATGAATGTTTCCTTCTTAGCGGGGTATGCACTATTTATATTACATTTAAGTGATACCATAAGAATCTATTTAAATATTTGAAATACGTTGCTCATTATGTTTGGTAAAAAGGAACATTTTTCCTCAATAGATATTGTCGGACTTGTTTTTCTTAACACTCCTTTTTGGAAAATATTTCTATCAGCATGAAATTCCCCACTTTATGCGCTCTTAACGGCGCTTTTGCTTTTAGAAATGCCATTGAATTCTCAATAAAATGAAAAATAAAACCTTTTACGGAAAAGTCATTCAACTTCTTCAGCAATGAAAAAGGCATTTTTTTTCCTTTTGAATGGTTGTAAAATTGATTTGTGTTTAGCCAAATAT
>JAPDSC010105232.1:11485-27047 GCA_026290005.1 Latrodectus geometricus | reverse complement strand
TTTTTTAAGCAATTTCCATTTTATGCTCTAGAAATAAATAAAAATTTCGAATGATTTCATATAAGTCTATTGATTATAAAATTTCAGAAGATAGTTATACATAACGATCAATTTATAAATTATGTAATTAAAAACTTTATCTCACGTTTTAAAACAATTTATTTTTCATTCTATGCATTATTTTACACAAAACTAAATGGAAAAATATTTTTTACATTGCATCTTTTTGTATATTTATTTGTAAACTTTAGTTGTTGTTATTGTTGTTACTAATGAGACTTGGCGAAGCTAAGTCAGGGACGGAAGTCAAAAACAGCGTCTTTCGTTTTTGAACAAAGCATTTCCATAGGAGGGTGAAAGTTCAATTTTGGCTCATAGATGGCAGCACCACATGGGTTTTCCAATCAAGTGTTCGAAGCCAGAGAAGATCTATAGCCTAGTATCAAATACCCCCAGAAGTATTAATTTGGAATAGGAACATGAAAGACGTAGAAAAGTTTTTATTCTGTTTTTTTATGAATTATTTCCAGTTTATATATCACTTGGTGAATATTGAAAATTAGAAATGATTGAAGAATATAGCATTTAATGATAAAAATGATAGTAAATTTGTTGAAAATGTAGTTTTATTTACCGCATAATCTGTTTTGTGTTTGTATTGTTTTAGTCATTCTATAATGTAGACATTTTCATTCGAATAATATTATTATTCTTCAGTGTATAATTTGAAAAATATTTAATATTTTTCATAATAAATTGCATTTTTTTATAAGTCGTTATTAATTATTTATGAAGCAGACTAAAAGTGAGAAATTTTTATTTTATTTTGAGAATGAGATTCTGTCAAAAACATATTTTAATCTTTTGAACTAATGTAAAATATTTTGTGAAAATAATATTGAGAAATCTGAAATTTCTAGCATTGAACTAATATTTCCGCACAAATAAGTAAGATATTGTTTATTAATAAAATAATGATACTTCTTTGTTTTTATGCACCAAACTCCTTTTTTTCTAATCAAAAATACAAAAAAACATTACTATCACTAAAATTTAAAGGCGTAAATAATGTACGAATTTAGAGTAAAATTCTTTTCTACATAATTGGTGCAACACCCAATGAAGAAAGCCTTATGCATAAATATTTCTGAGAAGGCCATTAATAATTATTTTAAAATTGCAAATTTGTGCTTAAAACAATTGTTTAATAATTTAATACCTATTACTGAAGCATGAATAAAGGAAAACAAGCACTCGTATTTTAAAATATTCTTGGAAAAATTAAATTTTATTTAGTTATTTCTAAATTATTATATTCATATAAGCTTCACTTACAAAAATAATTCTTAAATTTGAATACAATGCATATGAATATTCCATTGAAAATTTCCTAATATTTATTTTAGGAAATTTTCAATTATATTCTAATAATATATTATCCTAATTTAATTTAATAACAAATATTGATTATAGAAATGTACATTTTAATTTAAACTAAATAATTATGAGAATAAAATCTGAACTTATTATTTTTTTTTCTGTTTACTGAAGATTTTTTTATAGGGATAGATAATTTATGAAAAATAAAATTTAAACATATTTACACAATTGTTTATCCCATAATGATGCGTTAATTTTTATTACTTATAAAAATCCCACATCTTAATATTTCAAGTAAATTTTGATTAAACAAATGGTAATATCATTATAAAGTAAAATTGTGTCAATCAAAAAGAAAAAGGAAATTATTGAAATTACTTTAAATAATTCAGTGTTTATATTATTCTCACAATATGTTTCTTATTACATAGTGGGTTTATTAATACAATATTTAAGTATAAAGAAACCCAAGTGGAGTAGTGGTAACATTTCGCGTTTCTAACGTACAGGTCCGACGTTCTATCCTCTTTACGGGCCAGTTTGAAAGAATCTTTCTTCTCTTAGACAGGTGAATAAAACTGAGAACCAAGCATTCTTGGGAACTAAATACTGGGGATTTCGCTTTAAGCTAATCACCTAATTGGAACATATGCTTTGGATCCCAGAGTACTCAGTCAAGAAAACAAATATAAACACGTTTTGCTTTGAACTCCCGATGGGCTGTCATACCACAGAATATAGTCTATTTAAGGAATTAAAGGAAAAATACATGTAGTCTCAAATTATTTATTTAATAAAGTACAAACATACCAGAAATTGAGATTTTTTAATCGGAAATAAATTAGACTAAACTGTATAATGGTCAAATTTTGCTGAACATTCATTAATTAATTCTATCGAATGCCTATACATTTTTTAGATATTTCTTTAGTATCACTATAAATTTTAAAAATATAATTTTTCCCACTTTTCTTGTAAAATATAAAATAGCCTAGCATTTGCTGTGGCCAAAGATTTCTCAATATGATAAAGTAATTCATCTTCCGATATTTTACATCAGCTGTTTTGTAATGAGTTACACCCAATTATTTAATAATTAAAAAAATTCATTTTATGCAAGTAATTTCTCATGACGCTGAATCCAAACCAAATGTGTTGAAACTCCCTGTATATCCAGACTTAGTTTAACGTATTCAATTATCATTGCATGTTCAACAAATTGCGAATTACTTGAATTTTTCTGCTTAATGATCAAAATTTAATGATATCATAATTAAATTTTAAACAAACCTAATTAAAATGATAACATTTATGGTAATATAAAAATGTTATATTTGCACATAACTGTTATTATCGTTTAAGAAAGCTGACTAGAAATGAAGATTACAAATTCAGATCATATTTTATTTCTAGACTAATAATATTTTATAAGTCTATTTCGTATTTATACATTTAGAATATTCTTTCCTTATTGATATTAAGTATCTTGTATTCTGACACTTTACATATTCCAGTTATTTTTAATGTGTTCCATAAATATAATTTATTTGAAATGCCAATATTTTCTTGTTTTCAATTCAGAAGCACAGAAAATAAAAAGAATGCTACTCTCAATATTAAAATACATTTTCTGAAAACGAACAACAAAAATCTTTTATTTTCATTTCTGAAAATAATACCTCTTCTTGTGATGAAAATGATCTCACGTGTTTTATTTATATCCATTCAAATGATTCTGTGTTTCAATAATAAAGCTATAAATGTAAATCAAAATTTTAAACATCGTAATTGGAAGTCCTTTATTGGAAATTCCAGTCTTTTGATTCATATTTATTGGTGTTTATCTCTGTAAAATAAGGATTTGTGACCAAAAGAAATTGACAATAAATTAATATTATAAGCAAGAAGCTTCAGAGAAAAATAAAAATGAACATGCACTTAAAATGAGCACACTATATATTACCAGATTTTTATTTAAATATAAGAATTAAAATTATATTAATTAATTAATTCATATTATTGTATATTGATAATTTATATTAATTTTAAAAAAAGTCTTTACTTCATTCAAATTCCATTCTAATTAAACTAGTAAAGAGTTGTAGAGAATTCAATAATAACTATATAAAAGATATCTAATGTAAAATAAATGGTGATTTAAGTGTAAAATAGTGACCGTAACTTATAAAAATTAATAAATACTTGTATTTATAATTTATCAAATTGTGATTACACTATATACTTCTTTATTATTAATGCTGCTATTTTCCACTAAGCAATATTCCTAGATCTACTGTGAAATTAAATTTATTTTCTTAAATATGAACTTTTAAATGTCAATTTTAAATCAATGACATTATCTACCCAATTTCAATTTTTCCATTTCATTTTAAACACTAGTGAAAATATTATGTTTCACGAAACTTTAATAGCATTGTTTGCACAAATCATAATTTCGTAATTACATCAACATAAAATGGGAAAGCTTGAAGTCGCTACATTCAATGCATGTAAAATTACTTTTCTTTCACGTAAACTTTGCTTCATATTAAATGTTAATTGGTGATCAACTTATTTATAATCCAGGAAACATAGACAGATTCATATAAAAGTGTACCATACGTAATATATGTATTTGGATTTTTGTTAAAACCAAATTTTGCAAAATAATCCAAACACTTTCCCTTAATAATCAATATTTTTCTCCTTTTCCATTTAATTCATTTCTGAGTATAACTAAAAATTGGATATTTTAGTAAAAATCACACTTATATGAAGAAACACTTTTTTAATATTTTTATGTGTTATATCCCGAGTTCCACTTAAACTAATAGGATTGGTTCTTAATTCTGTCTCATTGACATATTCGTCAAATATTTCCTCATCTTCATATCGGTTTCATCAGTGTAAGAGTAAACATATAACTTGGTCTCTTCAATCTGAACTTTAATATATTTAAAAAAAAGAGCATTAAAGTTTTAAATGATATTAAATGCATATCTTACCTTTCAATTTTAAAAAATCAGAAATTATAAAGTTGATTAGTTTAAAACTTTTGTATGGCACTTGTTTAATTTATTTATTTTAGTTTCTTCTTATTAATGAGTATGATTATAATGTAGTGAAAACTTTAAATAGTAAAAGAAAATATAGTGCAAAAATTAATAAAACAAGAAAATTATATAAAATAAATAAGTGAAAACACATTTATGATTGTATGTAAAATATTCTCTCTATTATAAGCATTTCTACATTACTGAATTTCAAATCGACAAAAATATTGTTTACATTAAACAGAGAAGAGAATCGTTAACTTGTTATTTACATTTTTTTTTAATCAAGGAATCTACAAACAATCTGTTTTTATATGAAATAAAGTAAACATAGCATTATATATGGATTAATCTTATTTATGTCATTGATGTAATTTTATTCACAGTTTATACATATTTTAAAGCTGGTAATTATTAACAAAAATAACATTTTAAAAATCTTTAGTAATATAGAGTATGTTCATAAACTTTTTATACTTTAATTTAATGAACACTTGAAAATATATTGTTTTTTGTTACATAAATTTTCCTTTTGATGATATAATTACATAAATCAACCGATAATAAGTTATATCCATAAAATCACATTTAAAAATTTATAAGACTACATTGATATTGGTTGAGTGTATATAAAACTGCATATAATAAGATAGCATTTGTGTGTGTAGTATACTTACAATCATTTAATAAGTTGAAATAACAAAAGTATCCATTCTGTATTTAATAAATATAATAAAAATATTTATGAAATTAAATAAAGGTATAATTGATTGAAATCCATGTACATATTTTTGAATAAATTTGTTGTTGGTTTTAGAATGTTTGGTGCAATGCTGAAATTACTATGCCGAGATGTTCTTACAAAATGTAAATTACCAGGTGCATGTAGCCCTGAATCGTAGGCAAATGATCGAAACCTAGCAGCTGCTCTGTGAATATATAAATAACAATTTAGTTATCTCTCTCGGGGATCTTACACTCCATGTTCTAAGTAAGTGCTTTATAATGCAGCACATAACTGTAATTATTTTTTCTTGCTGGTTCCTTAAAACTGTAATTGTTTTGTTTTTTTCCTTTTTAAACCATTGGGTGAAAAATGAAAAAAAGAATAATCTTAGGAAATATGCTTAGAATTAATGGTAAAGTAAGTTTTGTTTTAAAACATAACATTGGTATTACAATCAATATGAAAGAAAGTACCACAAATAGTCTATGTCCAGGTAATTATGCAGTAAAGATTTATTATTTTATGTGGAATTATGTTAAGTATTTATATGAGTTTAGTTATCAGATCAAATCCAGAAAATAATGATTTAGTTTATTCGAAAATCTATGTTTGGAACACAGTATTTACAGGACCACAATGGCCTGCAAATACTTTGATGGTTGGTTAGGAAGTTCGATCTAATTATCGGAAGGTTGTGAGTTTGAATCCCCAATTAAATAAAGATGTCAGAGGCTCGTTAAGTAAATCGTGGTTGAAATGTACTCCATGTGAAAGGATACTTCACGGTTGCAAGCCAATTATTAGGGTCGGTCCATGCTTCTGAATGTACAAAGATTCCCATCCGACTGCTTGTATCTAACTGTTAGAGTCCAACTCATTGCTAAATTCATGGAAACATGCTGGTGCTACAACAACATCGTATCTGTCTATTAATTAATTATTTACAATAAAGTAGTTAATATAAGACATTATCCTCACGTCATACTGAGATCAAAATATACAAAATACATATGCAAAATGTAAAGCAAACACTAGAACTGAGTGAGAATCAAGGCATAAAAACACATAAAATTAAGATGATAAGTTGCTCAAAGAGACTCTGGCTTCATAGTATCAAAATAGATGCGGTTCTTTGTAAGGGAAGAGCATCTGGCAAAAGGATCAGCATTCATTGTTGCACCAGCGTGGGAGTAGGAGTATGGAGGACTATCCATTGTCCAAATTTTCTAGGTGTGAGAAAATAAGCAGTCTTGAGACGAAAGGCAGCTGCAGCATTGCAGGACAATGGAGGAGATTAAGAATGGAATTCCTGCACTATTTTTCTTTCGTAAGTATTATATAAGTATCTCTTACTACTGATATTAATAACCTCAAACTTTTAATTGTTCATAACTTTCACTTCAATGTTACAGATATAAAGATTAATTTCCATAAATATGTAAGTAAGTAGTTTCTCCTTTTATTGATTTACTGCATATCTAATATACACTTTTTTTTTTAAATTCAGACCATGCGTGGTCAAAGTAATCAGAAGTATAAAGAAATGTATTTTAATTTAGACACATTTTACAACACTTTTAAAATAGTAGATCACTTTAAGTATTTTGTCAATATATTGTTGAATGAAATTAGTTACAGTGTTTTCCAATTTATTTGGGAGTAATATTACATAGTATTCTATTTTATTTGGTGATTACTTAGCAATGGAATAGTTTTTATTAATTTTTGTTAACAATTTATAATAATGTGCCATTAGGCCATATTGGAGATTAAATGCTTATATTTTTGGTTATAATTTTAAAAGAAAAGAATGTTTCCTAAAAATGAAATAGTGATTTTTAGGTAAATATAATAAATATTTACCTAAAAATCATTGCTATTATTTAAGCAAAAAAAAAAAACTCTATAAAAGCTATCCTCCAAACTATACTGAAATGTTCCATAACTAAAAGGCTTCCAAGACTTTAAATGGACTGCCAAGTAGACATATTTATGACTGCCTATTTATGCCACCTATTGCCACTCAAAACAATCAAAACACGAGTTTACTCATATTCAAGGGACAATGTCCATACTTTTAAGTTATTATTTTCCTCTTTTTTTAACTCCGGACAGATAATTTTTTGAGTCTTGTACAACCATGAATGATTCGAGCGAGAATTATTCCAGTTTCTAAGCATGTCTATTTCTGTGATGACTTTTTCCAATAGTTCAACGAGATATAATCCCTTAAGATGTATTAAAGTTCATATACAATCAAGTTAAGTATACATAAATAAATTATCAATAAAAGCATGAAATTTATTTTTAAGTAAAATATATTAATATTATTTCTAAGGAATGATCTCGACTTCTCATAACTCACTTATATTCAATAATAAGTTATCTCTAACAAAATGTAAATTATTATAAATCGTGCGATAAATGTGTCATTTCTCGATTTTCACATGATTTTAATATAAATTTTGTAACTAATATTTTGTCAATTAAATACTTTTAATGAATGTTATAACAAAATCTTTTATATCATACATTACTAATTTTTTATAATTATTTACTTAACAACCACAATTCGGAAAATCCGAAAATTAGGGATATAAGCAAATTTATTGGAGAAAATTACAATATAGAGCCCCATAATATGGAATTTCTCTATTCAGTGCTTTCTTTTTTTAAAATGCTTAATCAGTTATATATACTAAACTACCATAAATGTTACTAAAAGTGATAAAATATCCAAATATGGATTTTTAGCTCTTTGTCAAGTTACTATTTAATTTTTCTAATGAACGTAAAATCTATATTTGTAATTTCTCTCAAAGAAAATTTTAAACTTAATAAGTAAACCTTTAAAGAATAGTTTACTTTATATAGCAAACAAAAAGAGTATCCTTATTGCTATATGGTATTTTACTTCAATCAGAAAAATTCTTAATAATTTTTTATGATGGTTCAAAATATATTTCCTTTGATTAAAAAAACATTTTATAAGTGTTCGTGATTTTTTTAACAAAAACAAATACATAATACAAAAATTTCCTTCAATTAAGGTTAATGGTTTGAATATATTCACTTTATACTAAATTAAATTTGAGAAATTGCACACCCTAATCACTTTACTTATCGAAAACGTATTAGGCTATGATTAATAGAAATTTCATGGTCTAGAAATTTTCCTTGCAAGTTACGAAATGCTTTCATGGGCTATGGAAACGATAAGGATTCATCTTGCGTAAGAAGTAATTGCTAATGAAGGCTATTATATAAAATAATGTGTCCCGAAATAACATAGAGAGGGAATCTACAGCATAAAATATCCAAATACATAGAATAGATTGATAAAGAACCTATGTTCTCTTGTCTTGAAATTTTGGGGAACTATATCTGACCCATCAAAAGTTTATCGGTATGAAAAAGAATATATGCATTACATTTTGTTGTTTCAAATGCACTTGCATTGTGTGATACAATACAAGCAAGTGAATTATATAGTATGATATTAGTGGTAGTGTATAATGAAGGGAATAAAAAAATTTCAATTCATTAAGCATAAGATATATAAAAAAGAATATGATATCAAGTCACTTTGTTAATTGATTTCTGGTAAAATTAACTATTAAAAAATAGCTATGAGTCTAACTTTAATATTTATAAAAAAATATAAATTTAGTTTCAGTGTATCTATTCCAAGATATAATTATTATTTTTTAAAAATTTATTGCAAACAAATAATTTTTTGTGAAATTTTCATGAGCAATTTTCATGAAATCAAAATTTTCATTTGAAATTTTAAATATTATCTAATGAACTTTTAATATTATCCACAAATTATCATTTAAAAATATGAAAAAAAAAGTTTAACAAGTTTCTGTAAGTAAGAGATCTAAAATCAAATTCTAACACTTCAAGAAAAAATCACAACTGGCTTAAAAATAAAATATTCAGTTTAGGAAAGAACAAAATTCATTTTCTTTAAAATTGACGAAAGCGGTCTGCCGCAGTTTCTGAGTTTCTTTAAATAAATTTCTTTACGGAGAATAAAAAAAATGTGGAAAGTCCTAGGAATTTGCGGGGAAAAATTGTTTTCTATAAGAATAATTCTTTACTTAGCCTTTCAATAACTCAAATTTTAAGGAAAGTAAGCTAAGAAAATTAAACTAAATGAAAAAAGTTTAAATAGTTTATCTCAAATTGAGTATTAAGTAAAATAATTTGTTAAATAAATGGATTTATTTATAAACACAAATATGCCATTGACGTGGTGAATTTTAAAAGTTCTGTAGGAGTAAAAAATGTAACAGTAAATTTCATAGTTATTGAAAAATACCTAATATTTTACTAATCTTGATAAAACTCTAATTTATATTTCAATGTTATAGATTATATTTCATCATTAAAATCATAAGAAATCATTTATATTAAAAAAAGCCTGTTTTAGAACAAAAACATCAAATTCAGTATTTAAAATAATATTATATAGTTATATAATTGCAACGTTTGCTCAAACCTACATATGTATACATTTTACACGAACTAAATAAATTTATTTATTTAACATAATATTTACTTAAATTTAGACGAGTATTTATTTGACATTAATATCAACTGATCGTTGAAAATTTAATGAAATCATTCAAAAATAAATTATATAATATGTATTTACTAAAAAACTTAAAGAAGGTAGAACAAAAACTTAAATCTACAATATAACGGATAAAAAAAAGAAATTTAATTTAGAAAATTATTAAACTTCGTTTAGTAAAATAAATTTGTGTCTTCAATTTTTTTATCCAATTTGTATATAATTTTCATAAAAAGAACAAAATTTTTCTACATATAAATATTGTTTGAATACTTATTAATTAATAATTACTTTTGTGTTTCTAAAAAAGTGATATAGTTATAACATCAGTTTTCAAATTATATGCATAATATTCTTTGATATTATGAGTAGATTTAAATATTGAGTAATTCCATTTTTTTGATTAATAACCATTAAAAAAGAATGAAAACTATTTTAAAATAAAATTATGGTTTTTATAGTCTTGAATGTGTTTTTCTACATTCATAAAATTTGTTACTTTTCTTAAAAATATTTTCTAAATATACCTTAAAAACATACACAAAATATTTCTTAATAAGAAGTCTTAATTTAAATCTGCTAAATGAGTTTTTAAATATAAATGTTAGAAAGTGGCAATTATTTTATGGAAAATCAAAGAATTATGTTAAATTAAATCCATTTTCTCCGAATTTAATGAAACAAATGTATTTTAATGCATTCAATCGTGCTATTAGTTTTTGTTAACAAAATATTGAAAAGTTTTATTATATAAAAAAATGAACTATTCCATGTTTAATTTTATGAAATATTAAAGCAAAAATAAAACTAATTGGTGAAATTATTCATTCTTATAAAATTTTATATGTAGTTTATATTTTAATATCTTTTATAATTTATTGTCGTTGTTGGGGATATTTTGAAAGCAAAAATTAATCATCACTTCAAAATTCGGAACTTTTTAAAGTTTTCATCTTAGGAAATGTTATAAATAGAAAAATAATGAACAATTCAGTATGTATTTAAATGTAAAATATTTTCCATTTCTATTGTTTTCTGTTACATTCTACTAATTTTAGAAAAAAATTATTTTAATAATAGCAAGGAATAAGTAGTTTGAAATCATATAGTTGTCATGTAAGATTTAATAAATTCTTTACTACAAATAAAAATTTAGTTCTGAAATATTTTTAACATTATTTAAAGAAATTAAACTGCTTTACGAGTTTAATTGAAATCTCAAGTACGTTATTTTAAAAATATTAATTCCCGGAAAATCAGGGTAATATTTTAGTGAATTAAAAATGTCCTTTTGTCTTTATTTAAAGAATTATTTTCAAATAATCCAGATGCTGTATCATGAATATTTGATTAGGTATACATTTTCCAATTTACTTTTAAATATTCAATAAAATAAATGTGTGTTATTTATCATTTCTAAACTTCGCTATAAACATATTTTATCATCTCACAGATATTGTATCAGATTTCATACAAATAATAGAAGGGATATCATAAAAATAGTGAAATTCATAAATTTCCACCTTAATATTAATTTTTCAAAAATGAAACTTTACTACATTGCTTACAAATCTGATTGATTTGGAAAATATACTGCAATATCAAGTTTTTCATAAAACAAACGATATTAAAATTGTAGTTTACTTTCAAAGTCATTGACGATTTACACATTTCAAATAATAAAATTTTCATTTCAGAATAAATACTGACTTTATGAAAAAGGAACAGAAAAACAATAAAGAATATGTAAATAATAATGGCTAGAGTTTTATTTTAAAAAAATTCAATTTTATAGTTACATGTTCTTCTTATATATACTTTCATTTTTTATGATAAATTTAAATCTGAAGTTATTGAATTTAAAACAAAATTAATATTTTTATAGTCCTATGTCTGTTTCAAATAAACACTCTATGAGTTTTATAAATATTATACATTTTAAACTCTCAAAAAAATTAAAAACACTGATTTGATGATGAATTGTTTTGATTTCCTGGACCTGTCGAGTTGAAGCTCAGTTGCATTCATCTGCTCCCCAATATCAGGAATTATAGTAATATAATAATCAGCTGTTTTTTTACATTGTTTTTAAAGTTTCAAACTTGTTTTAAAGAAATAAAATATTATCATATTGAATATATTGTCATAAAAATAAAATATATTGTCAAAAAAACTTCATTGTAATAAAATAATTTTTGTGTTACAAGTTTTATGATAGTGGTTGATAACGCTATCACTGCAATCCTTTAACATCTAGATATAAAAATCGTTTGATTTGCTGAAAGATTCCCTGAATAATTAATATTTAAAAAATACGTAGTGAATACATAATGTTTTAATTGAAAGAATGATACAAACGAATGAAGGAACTCCTTCATTTATGAAATCATCCATTTGTTTTATTTTAAGAATATATCAATTTCCACCTACTTATATACATTAAATACATCATTAAAATTCACTTTTATTATGAAAAGCTCGTCTATACTGAGAACGTTACTAATCAAAATATTGCATTATCAATTTACTGTTATTTTACTATTTCTGGAGAATATGACAGTAATCATTTCGATTTCATTCAGTTGAATTTAAATCATGTGAAAGAGCATCAGATATGATTACACAATTTTTTCACGTTGTTAGTAATGTTAAATAATATACTTTAAGAAATATTTTTAGACCCCCCCCCCTTCCACATTATTCTAAAAATGCTTTTTATTTCAGAAAATTGAAATTAACATTTAACATGGTATTATCATGAAAATTAAAGTTTTATTTCTTATTTTATCAATGATTGGTATTTTACTAACTAGATAATTAATAATATACCATGTATGAAATTTGACCAGTTGTTTTATATATCAAAAATAAATATGCCTTAGGTATTGAATAACTGTAATCATATAGACATAATAAGTTATGTCTATATGATTATAATATATGATATGTTAAGTTATGTCTATATGATAAGTATGTTATCTTTTAAAGAGATATAAAAATTTTGAAAATGGTTAAACTGTAAAAGACATTAAAAAATCAATAGGGCTTATTATAAGATATAAAAAATGCGCGAGTTCAATAGAAAATGCAAAGCACAAAATAATAAATATTTTGCAGTGAAAGAGCAGTTTGAAAAACCTTTTAATAATTTCTACACAAAGAAAAACATATTTTTTATTATGTTTTCTAAAAAATAAAAATATACTAAACAATGTTTGCATTGAAGTAACGTAAAGTATTTCAAAAAGCTGGATTTTCCATACAATCTTTTCTTGTTAAAACCTTTGTTTCCTTTTATTGTTCTTCAAAATAAAAAAAAAATCCTGAAATAAAAATTATTCTCGTATAGACATTATCATTTAATTAAAAAGATAGCAATATATTAAACAAAACTATATATTTTACATTTTATAAAAATATGTGTTATTTTATTACTTTCGGTTACATTAAAATTGATGCACGTTATACAAAGGTTATTACTAAATACTGTCTATCTTAACATTTTAATGGTCAAGTAAGTGGTAGACACAGTGCCCTTTAGATTATTCAAAATTACACATTGAATAAAAGCAAAAAGTATTATTAGTAAATTTGAAGCTTGATAAAGTATTACTTATCAAGCTTCAAATTCATAATATCACTATTTCAGGAAAGTCATAAAGTAATTGCAAGCTAAAATAGCATATAAATACATATTTAATAAATTATTATTTTCATTAATATATTTATTTTATTAATCCAAGAACCAAATACATTTTACAAATTTTTATGTTCTTTATTTTTTACAAACAGATGTTATAAGTTCTCCTTATAATTAAATAAATTTTATTTCATTTCTAAAGTTCACATGGTTAAATTTGTTTAGGCAATATGTTTTCTAATTATTATAAATCTATCTAAGAAGCTTTGACTTTCATGAATATTTCCGTCTTTCACTTACAGTGAACTTTTTACGATTAGACTAATGTCTTCAAGTGCAATGAATGATACTTAAAAAATGATAGATTATTTGGAATTCAAATTTACAAAACTAAGTGATATATATTACAAAATCTAAAACAGTTCATCACAAAATATTTCTACATACTATTATTTTGAGATCATCTCATATTTTCACAAGTATGCTAAATTTGAAAATCATAATAGCTTCATTATTTTTCTATTTGTCTTCATTTATTCTTTACGTGTATATAACATTTATAAAAATGTGTTGTTGTTGTTGCTTATCCCCATGGTACAGAAAAGCCCTCACCAGGCCCAGAGGATCTGGCATAGGGTAGTTTTCAGCTTCTTTTTTGGAGAGGAACCACAAGGGCAGAAGACTGACTTGACCTCTGAACACACATGCCATAGGTACCTGTTTATAGGATAGGCAACCATTCGTACTCCGTTCTTACAAGGAAAGGACAAAGACAGGATAGAGAGAGAGAGAAAGTACATCAATGGCCGAACAGGGATTCAAAACCAGAACTCCCTCTCCGCAGTCAGACATACTAACCGTTAGACAGAGTAGGCGGCAAAAAATATGTTGTTTATTATGCATAAGTATACAACAACATATAGTTAAAAATTATATTTTCTTAACTATCTCTTAAAATGCCTTAAATTCAATTTGTAATTAATATCATGTAAAGAGGAAAATCGGTAATAAGAATAAAATTAGAGACAAATTGCTTAAATACTACGGATGTTTGTAATAATATTGTTCTACATTTTTTAAAAATTTAAATATAGCAAATTAAATATTCTTCAATTCAAAATAATAATTGAAAGTGCTATCATCAAAACGAGAAGAAATATATCTTTAAATATTTATTTTGCTTTATAATCTTAGTAAGTATATAAGCAAATTATGTAACCTTAAATTTCTAATATTATATACGTATTTATTTTATTAAACTAGCAATGTTTTATAATATTTTGCCATTTACGATGATAATTAGAATGTGTAATTTATGATATAAAGTTCCTGATATACATGGAAAATTTAAATATAATTTATTTAATAAAATAACAAAGAGAGTATTTCATTTTTTGCTGATGTATGGATTAAAACTGAATTATTCTTAACCATTATCTGTTAAAAGTTATTTTTTACCTTGCCTTCATAGTTAAAGTAAATAAGATTGTAAAGATTAAGTTTATGCATCATGAAATGATTTTAAATCTCGTATTCCAATATTGCATTTAAATATCGTTACTTTTTATTCTACATGAATTAAGACTTAAAACGTTCGTCTTCTATCTTAGATGAGTCTTCTTTCTTTCTTTTAAACCTGATTTATTTTTAGAGCAGCTTTATTTCCCTGTTCAGTCTTGGCTTTTACATGGACAAACATTTTATGATAGGAAATTCAAAAAACATTTGTAAATGTTTTTCTGGTAGATATGTGATTTGTGTATTTTATTTTCAATTTGAATGAGAAAAAATAATTATTTTAATTTTATCTGGAGAAAATATAAAAAATTTGAGCTTGAATCTATAAAATAATTGGGAAAATTTAAAAACAATGCATCAAAAAAATTGTTCTACTTCGCTTTCCTTGAAAGGGATGCAATTTTCATATTTTATCTTCAAATGTTGTTCTTTATTTTTGTAAAGATGTAAGCGAATCCAAATTACAAAACTACAAACTACTTTATTATTTAAATATGCTAGAAGAATTTGATACCTTAGATTCAAATTCTCTCTTTATCTGTTAAAAGATTATCTAATATTATCAATTGAATAAAGTTAACTGTCTTATATTTATTACAGGCCTGAATGTGTTAGCTTGTACATTTTAAAATGTTTTACATTATTTGTTTTGAGATTTAAAA
>JAPDSC010105232.1:0-11475 GCA_026290005.1 Latrodectus geometricus | reverse complement strand
CTTGTACATTTTAAAATGTTTTACATTATTTGTTTTGAGATTTAAAATACTTTTTGCTACCGAAATATAAAAAATGGCTTTCACTGAAAAGTCATACGCATCAATTTTCATGAATAATGTCACCCAATGACATTTTCAATATCTCAATGGAACACTTGTGAAGATAAATTGAAAACTTATGTGTATAAATATACATTTCAACTGACATTGTCCTTTTCCGCAAGCCTTTGTTGGAGATTCTTAAATATGCAGAAATAAAACAATTACAGAAATAATTACTCTTAGCTAAATAAAGTGTTGCTATTATCTAAAATTATATTTTATTACAAATTTACTTTCGATTATCTTTCTCAATGAGATATTTTTGAAATTTGCTGCAAGGCAAACTCTCTAAAACTAAATAAAATAGTAATACTTATTTTAGGAACATTTAATTAAGTTGTTTGGTTATACAACAGGTGTTATAAAAACATTCATTCTTTTGAATTAAGAAATATAAGAAAAACCTGTTTACTCAATAAAACTATTAGTGAATATTTTTAGTTTTCAATTTATATTTAAATAACTCAAGTTGCGCTGAGTTAGTTTAAACCCATATGATTCTTTCTTAAAATATAAATAAAATTAACAGAATGTATTAAAAAACACCTTTCAAATTTGAATGGCTTTGTAAATTGCTATTACAAAGATTTTGTCATTTAAAACTACTGGTTTATTTTGTATTTGTATGAAGAAATTTGTCAAATTTAATTGAATTTTATCACTAGATAACACAAATAAAATACAAAATTTATTGAATGATCTAAGTTATTACATAAGAAAGTTTGTATTAGCATTAAATCAATAAAAATTTTTATCTGGTACATCGTAAATAACGAACATAGATGTATGCAATATAAAATCTCAAATATCGATTATTTACTGAAATATAATTCTGGCTTCTATAGATTGACTAGATATAATTTTATATCAGATCAAACTGAACTAGATATGAGATTACGTCTAACTAAATTTCAATCCCCGTTTTTCCTTTTATAATTTCAACATCATTAACATTTTTTATTTTCCATTGTATTAAATTCAAAAGAAACTGTATTGTTCAAAACTTTAGGGTTATATTAAAACCCTTGTGTGGCTTGAAGTTAGGCGTCATTTAAATAAATGTTTACTACAGAAAATAATTTGACGTAAAATGTCAAAAAATCTCCATAATGGTTTGAAGGCGTCATCAGTAAAATATTCAATACATGATCAATATTAATGAAGCGATATGTTATTGATAAAATTGGGGTTTGAAATCCAACTGTGTCTATGTGAAGATTAAATTTATATATACTGTAATTTATAATCAACTTAGATTACTGTATTCACATTTAATTTTTTTAGCTTGCCTGTTTTCCAGATTTATAACCCATAGTATTTACCATTGTTAAAAATGTAAAGTAAATAATATAATTTTCCAAAAAATTTATTTTTCTATCGTATTTTAAAAAAATTATTTTTATAGACTTCTTATTTTTATACAGTATTCAGTAGTATTCTTATTTGTGGTTATTTTAAATTGAAAAGTAAATATTTGTTTAAAAGTAATTTACAGATATTGATGTTATGTTGTTAGATTTAAAAAAAAAAGTAATTGAAATATTAATCTCAGGTAAAAGTAAATATAATTGTTATTATATGAATTTAGAAATTTTATTCTTTACAGTGATATTATTTAGTTATTACTGATCACAATATTTATTTCTATTTTGCATTAATAAAATATTCATTGAACCAGCACATATTTTCAAAATTAGCAGTCTGTTTTTCAAAAAACATGATCGATTACTGTTTAAGTGAAACTACGTTTAAAATTTCACCAAATAAAAATCATATATCTTATAAATTATTCATAATTGATTCAAGATTGTATCCCCAAGATGAAAATTTCTAGAAACTACAGAATTTTCGTATGATTTTTTTTATGAAATTTACATGACTTCCATTTATTTTTCCTAATGTTTATCATATCTGAACTTGTTCGGATTTTTGAAAGTAAAATATACCATATATCTATAATCAAGCATATTTCTTCGGAAATGCTAGATTATGTATACCTGGATTTTTTTGCTTTTTATTTTGGTATTTTTTGGGTAAAAGAGAGATTTTTTAAAAATGATTTTGGGTATAGAGAATATGAAAAATTAACTAAAATGCTAAGTTATAACATTTTAAAATAGTATAATGTATTAACAATGTAACATTAATTTTGCTAAATTTTAACACCCTTAAATAATACAATGTATTAGTAATGCAAACAATTCTTTAAAAATTAATCCCATTACCTTTTATATCTGATTATGTAAGCAATTCATTATAATTTTCTTAAAAGTGTTTGAAAAATAAAATCATTAATTAACTTTAATAATAAAAGAATGTTTCTTCTCATATAACTCAATTAAAATTAGTCTTTCTCGTTGTAAAATATATAGATTTACATTAAATAAATTTGGTAAAATGAATGCTTTTACGAGAATTTTAACAAATCTGAATGCAGAGAAAATTGAAGAAATGAGTCATATTAATTGAAAATAAAAATTTTCTCTCCCACGCAAAAAGGATAAATTCACATATTTATATTAGGAATGTTTATACAAAGAAAATACCTAATTTATTTAGATCTCCTATTTTTCTAAATTATCTTATTTTATTTTGCAAATTAAAAAGAATACTTTTATTTCAATTTATAGAGAAATAATCAGAAATTCTTATAGTTTATTATGATTGAGGATTTAAAATTGAGTTTTCCAATTATTGCGTAATGAATAGAGTGTGGTTGCATTCATTTCATTACGTATAGTTTCTTCAAGATAAATATAAAAGTAATTCAACATTATATTGATATTATGTATAAAATATTATTTCCTATTAAGTTTACATTTCCCAGTAATAGATTATTATTTTTAAAGTTACCATCACTGCATACTTTTTAATATTGAATGTGGGAAAATTGCGTCATGTTTCACTTTTGCTGTTTATTTAGCATTTATATTACTTACTGAAAGTAGCTGTAATTTTAACAATCAGTAAAATTTAAGTTTTGGTATTAAAATTATGTGAAATTATATCCTGTAATTGTATTTAAAATATGATACTTTAAAGTAAACATAAAAAAATATAAATCCTAAGAAAAGTTTCACAGAAAAAAAACAATGAACTGTTAATTTATGAACAACAAAATTTATGAACAATAATTTTTATATTAATAATTAATTTGTTAATTACTTAACAAAGCTCACATTTTTAGACATTAAGATTTAGTATTTTTAGTATTCAATGCATAATTAAAGGTCGAGCTCGTGTATGTTCAATGGAAAATTGTATCATCATATTTTAAATATGAAATAACATTTTAAATACTATTTTCTTATTTGAAATATGATAATAGTATTATAAAATAGTAAAAAAGTAGTATTTTCGTAATATTAAAATGTTAATTTTCAAAATGAAAAATCTTTTTGGTGTATGGAAAATTAATTTGAAGAAAGTTGAACAATATTTACTTATGGGATATTTTTTGAATAATAAATCATTTCACTAAGAAAAATCAAAACGATGATTAACAGTTATAAATAATAAATTTAACTAAAATTTAAAGCTTTATTTTAATATAAATTTAAAGAAATTACTTGTTCATTCTTTTAATGACGCTTAACTTAAATCTTTCGTATCAAATTTCTATTTATTTGTAGATCAAAATTCCTAAGTAATAAATGCGAAATAATGATCTTTTTCTTTACCTTGTTAGCAAAAGTTTCAAATTTTCTACGAATAAAGAATTAAAAACCAGTAAGAAGCTTATAAATTTATAGCTTTTCAATAAAGATCTTAATGTTAAAGTCAAGGCAAGCGGAGAAGCGTTCCTTTGTTGTCTTAAACGAAGGACATGTTATCCACCTCTCTTAATTAAAGTTCTTTGTTTTCGAAATTTCCCCGAGTTCCTAACAAAGGATGGTTCTATTAAATACATGCCGAAATCTTTTCTTTTCAAATTTAAACATACATAACTTTTGGTAAAAAATATTGATATCAATTTTTCTTAAAAGAATAATGTTTGCATATTAGTTTTGCTAATTATTTCAGCCATTTATCGTCATCCATAAGTGCTGGAAATGATGAACAAATTTAACGGTGAACTTATTTTTCTTTATGGCAAGAAATATTTGGTGTAAAACGATGATTTTATGTTAGATCATGGTAATCTTCGATAGTTATTTAATTTTTTTCAATATAGAATATAAAAAATATTAAAGATAAGAAGTTATCATTTGATAAATGTTAACTGATTTCAATTAAAATTTATTTCTGTATTTTTAATCTTAGGGTGTCTTTTCAATTTACAATAAGTCAATGAAAGTTTATGTAACCATTCCCAAATGAAACTCAAACATAAAATTTAGAAGATTCTAACAATCAAAAAAATGTAAAAAAATCTATTATCTTAATATGTAAAAATATAATAATGTGTAAAAAAAAACTATTATTCTTAAGTATTAATCTGTAAACATACACAACCTCATTTTCTAATGGGTTATAACGATTAAGAGAATGACAATCACTTCATATTTTTGAATTTACTTTAATAAATTTTATTCTTTTTATATAAGAAAATGTTGTTTTCAATTGCAATTTATAAGCGTCTATTTTGCAAATCATAATATTAAAATTAAAATATTTAAATTTTTTTCTCACAGACAGAAGGTGATATTTTTTGATCCACAGATTGATATTCCAAATTGTAAAATTGATAAAGAAAGCTTGAAAGTTTTACTTAAGAACCATTTAAACAATTTAGACAATAAAACATTTTAGAGATATTTATTTTAAGCATTACTGAAAGTAAAGAAAGATACACAACATATGGCCTCAAGAAATTAATTTTCTTAAATTTTTTATTTAATAATGCATTTAAGTGGATTTTATAAATATTTGTGCACTGAACAACTAACCTTGTAGTTTATACCTGTGATATTAACGTTAAATTTATCGAAATTGCAAAATATTTTATATCTAGTATTTAAAGGAATATATATATAAAAACAATTATTTAACTTCGTACAGTTATTTAAAACTGTATTTTTTGTCACATGCCATGTTTTATTATATTATGAAAGCTAATTTCATTTAATAATTATAAACCGTTTGCATAATGTATAGAAAGGATATAAAAACTGCGTTGAAGTGGAATAATATATTTATAATAAAACTGTGCATCGCCACTTTGAGAGTATGCAATATCTATGCAACCAGTTAGTACTGTCATCAAAAGAAATTTAAAATATTGCATAAATCTCTTCATTTTAGCATTTCAATGCTTCATATTTTATAACACAATTGTTTGATTCTAATAATTCTTAACATTATTCAAAATTAGTAATAAGAAAGTTTAATTTTAAGTGACAAAAGTACCATTCAATGAGAGAATATTGATGACTTTTTACTTATCTTGATAATTGAATCGACAAATAATGATTCAGCATTATTTTTTTAAAAAAAATATTTTTTAATTTTTTAATTTTTGAGCATCTATTTAATGAGTAGTGTTAAAATTGTTTCGAATAAACAGATGTTTCTCATACAAAACCAGTATTATTAAACATCAAAAATATAAATAGTCCATTCGCAATGATAAAAATTAGTTGCTTATTACAAACATTTCTGATCGCAATTCACATAACTGCTTGGATATCAATCATTGGGATTTTTTTTTCTAATGGCGGAGCACTGGGTGACTGGACCCGTCGCCCACAATAAGGTCGGAAACTGCAATTCATTTTAGCGTTACCCGGTGGACACCTGTGAACAAAATCACGGAACTACGAGTAGCATTGCCCACTTCACACCACCACAAATCCATATATAAGGTGAGTCATATTTCATCCATCATTTCAGATGAAGAAAGACAAAGATACACACATACAGAGAGAAAGAAAATGCCCATTCTCGAACCGGGGATCAACAACCCAAGAGTCAGGAAAGCTAACCACTCAGCCATTAGCCGGCATAATTAGGAATTAGGATTATAATTTTATATAATATTTAAATAAAAATAAATATTTATACTTGGTAGTAGTATGTAATAAGCTATTTTTCTATAGTTTTAATTTAAATGATGAAATATCCTCTATCCAATAAAACTGAAAAGTAAAATATGCATAGTATACTGAAAAAGGAAAACCTGAATATTTTACAGTGGTCTTTTGATTAACAACTTTGATTTTGAATTACACAATTAGACGATTTTAAAATACCAACCAGAGATTGATTAGGCATTATCAAAGAATAAGCAGTCAATACCATTTCCAGAGTTGAATGAAAGGAATTGCATAATAAAGCGAAATATTGATTATCAAATTGAATAGGTGGAAAAGTTTTCATAAAAGACGAGAAATTCAATTCAACTCAGCACATGTTGGTTATGTTCATTATAAACTATATTCCACACAAGAAGTATGTTAGCTATATAAGCTTTAAATAATGAACAATATTACTAATTAAGATTTTATAAAAGTTAATAAAACACACGTATAGTTTTAATTAGGTTGATATATGAAAGTTATTTATTAAATTTTAAAGAAAATTGTTCAAATATTTTTAAAGTTGCTCTCAACAAAATTTTTAGAACTAGATTGTGGATATCAGCTATCTGTTTTTATATGCTGCTTTCTTATTGTCTCTATTTAGTTATTAATTCATAAAAAAAAATTAAAAAAGAAAAACACTCGGCTATTCTTATTTTTAATAATCATTGATATTTTTCTCATTGGAAAATAACTGCATGAAGAAAAATAATGAAAACTTTAATTAAAAAATACAATTTAAAGGAACTCTGTGTTTAATTTTTGATTAATTTCTGAAGGTTATGCCTGCTGAGTCAAGTAGTTAAATAAATCACTTTTGAGTTTAAAAGGTTGCTGGTTTGATGCCAACAAATTATCAAACAAAATTGATAATGTTTTTTTTTAAATGTTTAAAATATCATACATAACAATATTTATCTGTAGGCGCAGTATAGCAAAGCATAAACGGAATGGTTGTCGTCACTTGTCAATGGATTGAAATTGTGAAGGGGGTTACTTTAGAGTTCCTTCTACCCGCAGGAATAAGCAGCAAGAAATATATTTAAAAAACCTAACCTAATCAAACAGTTTTGTGAATCTTTAATAAACTATAACTCGGAATACGTCTTTTAATGTTTATGTGTTAATTGAACTTTTTGTTATGAAATTACAAATTTATTTTCTTTATTAGATAAATTAACAAATTACCTTACTTAATCTATTTTAGGTACTTATATAACTACTTTAGTGTAAGAAACAATCATTGATTTTTGTGAGTAAAAAATACATAAAACCTATTATTTTGTTATAATCTTTGTGGGAAACAGATTAATGCATAAAATATTCATTGGTTGCAACAATGAAATTGTAGGAATGTTTGGGAATCACTACGTCAAATTTCTCTTGAGGATTGTATATGTCAATTACGATAGAAACCCAATTCCTAAACTGTATCTTGTACATAATTTATCAGAATGATTTTTATGTTTTAAATAAGTAAATATACACATTTATGAAGGTACTGTTAAGGAAATAAAAAAATATATGTATAAAGTTTATTCTGCTATGGTTATGGTTGTGATAAATATTTTGTTGTGACTTTGTTGTATAATTTCTTATTCATTAAATCGGATTGTAGATACATTAGAGCTAGGTTGTTTATTATGAATTTAAAGAATGAATTAGTAAAATTTTATGGTCTGGATTGTTAGTGTAAGGGATATTTTAAAACTAGTAATTGTAAATCTCATTAATTATCTCAAATAAAATATATAATTTTAGATTCGACGTTTGATTCGAGATAATTTTGTTTAAATTTCTATAAGCTGCAAAAAATATCGGTTTTATTTGCTTCTCGATTATATTATTGCAATTTTTTATAGTTATTACTATATTAAGCATTTTAATCTAAATATTTCTACCTTTCTTTCATATTTTTGTTGCCTTAACATTATGCTAATATTATATTAGCATAATTTTAAGATATTTAAATTCGAGAACAATTTTTGGTTTCCTAAAATAAGGATGTGTAAATTTAATATCATTATTTTATTAATTACTGTACCTGTAACTAAAAACGCATAATCAATCAATTTTTTTAGTTAAATTTTTTTAGACCTTAGAGAAATTAGAAATTAGGTGTATTTGATAGAATATTAAATATTCTATCAAATACACGTAATTTCTAATTTCTCTCGGGTATTTTAAGCAAAATTACGTTATCAGATAAAAATCTTTATGTTTTTAATAATTTATAAAGTTTTTTAACATAAAGTACCCGAATTTTTTATTTAAGAAGTTTTGCTTTTTTATGGACATTTGTGAAGAGTCTTAACGTTTTCCAAAAAGTTGCTATTCATGTAAATAATACTGTCTCAAGTAAATGGTAGTAAAGTAAGGTAATGTTTTGGGTTTCAGAAAATATTATACATCCATATTTAGTCAACAAAAAATTTAAATTCCTTAATGAAATGCATATAAGTTAGAAATAAGCAGGAACTAGTTTCATATCATAAATTAAGGCAATCAAGATTCAGTTGTCTTAATCAGAGCAGTGAATTTAAATCATAAAATATAAATATAACATTGGAAATTAGAAATAAAATATTAAAAAAGTTTATAAAAAAAGGAGAGCTGTTTATTCAAGAGTAAACAGTTATGGGATTCAATAGCTGTTTTCATATTTCATGGAAATATTTTTGAGTGAATAAAAAAATGTAATTCTTAAACTCGATAGTATCTTTATGAATATTGTGTAATAATTTCTTTAAATATTACTCACATTTTCTTCTTTGAGATATTGTCCACAAAATTTGCTTAATTATTTGTTCATCACATCAAAGTCTCAACATTTTACATATTCAAAATAATTTGAAAATACTTGTAAAAATATATTTTTATTTAAAAATTAATAGAGAATTTTCTGGATATTTCCCTGTTTTCATTTCTGAATTTGATTTTTATGAATAAAGCAAAATGAAAATTATATAATTTTCTGTTTTCTTATATTCACTTCTCGTAGACTTGTTGTTATGTTCAGGGAAAAATGTGTTACTATATATATATATATATATATATATATATATATATATATAATATAATATAATGGAGGATATATATATTTATATATGTATACTTCGTCTCTCTAGTTGGAACTAAAAAAATTATATTTCAATGAATCTAAAATGATATCAAATGTTAACAATGCCCCTTATGAATTTATTATATTTGAATTTTTTACGCACTTTATTATTTTTATGAATTAGAATAATGTGTAGATTCAAATTAAAAATTTGGATTACAATAACTAATAGCAAATGTTTTGTTGCTCATAAGTACTTCTATGTTTCATCTAAGTATTTTGTCTCCATTTCCTTTCATCCAAAATTGATTGATTCCCAATTTCCCGTTCTTATGTAAGATCAACCTCGAATTTCCCTCAACGTCACGGAGGATATTTATCTTATTCTTCGTCATCTGAAGTTTTGCTATTTGTAAGTGAAAGTAAGTTTATGCGATGGAAATAATTATGGTTAGGTAATTTTCTATTTAGTTTCCTAAAACTGACTGCTTATCACAGGAAATTGAAATAAAACTTTAATATGAATCCTTAATATTTGTAATGGTGTTGATTGTTGCAAATTGAAGAGAGACAATATCATCGGTAATATATTTCATATTTTATCAAAAGTGATAATCACTATATCTTTCAAAATAAATACAGTTTAAAGATTTGCATTGTATTCAATGTTGAAAAGTGAAACTTTAATAAAAATATTAAATTTGGTTTTAACTATTGTAAATAATAATTTAAGCAAGTGCAATATTGATGTGCTCTGATAATAGTAACTTACAAAATTAAAGCTCACTTACTTAATAAAAGTTTTATCATTTTATCACTTTTCTTTATTACTTACTTTTCATTGATGCTAAGATAAAAATTATTATTAATATAGTTTTATGGGTATTATTAAATATTTTTTTTATTTTGGTTTACAATTAAGGAATAACATTGAAAATAGCTTATGAGACCTATTTGAAAACAGACTTGAACATGTCTTGATGATTTTGAAAGTGTTCCATCTTTATATACACTTTCTAACAGAATCCAATCATGAAACTTAGGGAAATTACAAAAACTAGATTGAATTCAGCTTTACAACTTTAGCGAGGAAATAATGTTTCTCATTTATGAGTTATACCATACATAATACCAACTTTAAAACAATTATTTTAAAATATGAAAAATCTTATAATATGACGAAAATCTGATGATTTTTATTATAATCTTTGGGCATTTGTTTGTTATGAGAATGCTAAATATGAATTATTAGTTCAAAATGAGATATCATTAAAAATAAAGTAAACACTTAATGTTTCTATATTCATCAAAAGTTTAAAATTATAGGAAACCTTTGAGAAACTAAATGTTAGCATTTAGAAAAACAAAAATAAAATTATTCAGATGATTTAAGCATAACATATATAAAGTATTCATGTATAATTTAAAATATCTCTTACTCTACTGTGTAAGAAGAATACTTATTGATTGCAAACTGCTTAAAATACAATTTAATTTATTATCCCTTATATTCATTTAGCAAGCTACTGTTAAGAGTTATAATTAAGTTTTTAAATTAAAATAATATAATATTTTATAATGCTTATTTTCTTGAAAATAATTTCTAAATTTTTTTTAGAAATTACTCAATTCACTGGGAAGAGATATAAACTTGCTTATTTTTCATATGAAATAATTAAATTAAATTTGTGGAATACCCTAATTAAAACACAGTTATAAGAAATAAGCATATATGAGTTAAAACGGTATATATTTCTGACGCTTGAAAACTTAAAACAAAGAAATTTAAAAAAATTAAATATACAAATGAACTTTTATTATTTATTGGGAGAAAATGTCTTCTTAAAATTCCTTATACGATGAATTAACTTATAAATAAAATTAATATAGAAATTGTAAAAAAATGGGATTTGTATTATTATTAAAATTGTAAATTCATAATGAACATATTTGAATGTACAAAATATAAAAATAAATATATGGATTTAAATTAACTTTATAAATGAAGAAAATTAAAAAATTTAAGTAAAATAAAAATAGATTTTTAAAAATTTTTATATTGAAAATATAATCAAAATATAAATACTTTAGTGAAAAAGTCATTTTTATTGTTTAAATTAAAAAGCTGAAATATAGTAAGTTTTATATCAGTTTCCTTTCGTGCTAACAAAAAATGCTAATTTTTTTTATCTTAATGAGAAAAAAGAATTAATAAATCAACAATGAGCCATATTCTCTCTTTTCAAAGTATTTACAAATTTCAATCGATGATATTTTTTGTGCAAGATCTAA
>JAPDSC010105228.1:12002-35878 GCA_026290005.1 Latrodectus geometricus | reverse complement strand
TTTTTTTTAATGAAAGGACACCTAGATTATTGCGAATTTGTTCGTTTCTGATATAGTAGTCAGATTTTGAGATTAGTCTGAGGAGTTTGCTTTGCTGACCTTCCAGCTGTTTAATATTAGTTAATGCAGCACTTCCCGAGATTTGTGCAGCGTATGTAATTATTGGTTGTATATATGACTTATAAATGAGTAACTTATTACTCATGGATGTGTTCATTTGAATTGTTGTCTGGATCAAGTGAAGTCTGCTTTAATATAGTTTCTGCAGCATAGAATCGGTACATCTACAATACCTGCACTTTCGTTTTTCTCTTTCTGTCTTATACATTCGCTTTTATCTTTCTGTCTTATACTTTCGCTTTTATCTTTCTGTCTTACACTTTCCTCTTTCTGTCTTATACTTTCGTTCTTCTTTCTTTCTTCACTTTTCTCATTAATTTGATGTACAGCTAGAAATTTTCTTTTTAAAATTGTTTACTATTGAATTTCTATAAATTAAAAATACCCAGTTTTATGTTATTTTTCATGTTATTATCCACATTTTATGGATAATTATAAATTTGAGCATTTATTATACAAATAAAATAAAAAAAGGTTTTTTTTTATTGGATTGAAAAAAGTTTTTAAGATTAAATTTCAGCTCATATGAGTTTAAAAGTATATCAACAAATATGTAAAAAAATTTTAAAATCTACTTCAAATAGTGATAAGAAAAGATACTGATTATCACAAAACTATTTTCAATTATTAAAAAACTTTATACAAATGTAATGTACTTGTTTTTCTAATGAATACTTAGATTTTACTTGTAGACAATGATCGAACTATGTATATGAAAAGTATTTACATAAACATACAGGTAATATTTTTAATTTAACAAAATAATATGAAGTCAGAAGCTAGAAAGTAAAAATAAATAACCCATAACAGTTTTTTTTTAATAATAATTAAGAATGCATGCATATTGTAATAAGAAAAGAGTATAATTTTTAAAATTATAAAATAAGAAAATGTTTATATACCAAAAATTTTTTTTCTAAACATATCGTAAACATAATGTAATAGGAAATAAAAATTTCCGAATGATACGAAATAAAAATAAAAATGTATACCCGATAATATATTTTCAAATATAAATATAAAAATCTGTTATCTAAAATATGCAGATATACAGTGATAAAAATACATGACGAAAACAGTACACTATAAAATCATAATAAAAAATATTCCTAAAAATGAATAGCACAAGATAAAATTTGCTCATGTAAAAAAAAAAAGAATAGTTCTAGGAAATAAATTTTGTTACTTACTCAGGAAGTGAAAAACATTGTCCAGCATAATAATTTATTGCTTTTACTAGGAGGTAATAATGACAGGAAAACTTCTCATGTCCGTATTTAAGTAGTGTACTTTGAAGGGAAAATGCATTTATTTCTGCACAGATAGTGACTGGTATACATTTCTGATACTTTTCATATTCATAAGCACAATTAGAATTTATGAAATAATCTTGAATGTTCTTCAAAACGAATTCTAAATCCTTACAATTTGTGCTTCTTAGAAAATCCAACAATGGTAATGTATTTTCAACTGCGATATCCATTAGAGATATCCATAAGAAACCGTCATTAACTTTTTTTTCAACCATTAATTGAAATAACTCCTCACAGATTCTTGAAGCATAACATAAGCAGTTACGCAGTTTGTTTACTTCCACAACACGAAAATATTTACGTAAAACTCTTCCAATATTTTCAACAGACTCTTTTTTTAAGTGTTTTTCTTCAAATATTATTAAATGATCATCTGCTAAATTATAATAATCATTAATATGGTAATAATATTTAGTATAACGTGAGTTAATTTTATTAACCTTGGGCCAGCATCTCAGACAAGAGCAGCGAGGAAATTTCTCGCATAGTGCTAAATTCAAATATTCAAGGCAAGATTTCTCCGTTTGTTTCGATAACTTCTGCTGCAATTCATTATGTATGTCTAAAGATAAAGCTGGTATAATGGACAATCGTTTCCAGTATGGATTCGGCATGTCCAAAATTACATGTTTCGTTTGCATTTTGTTTAAAATTCTATTTAAAATACAATGGCAAAAACATAAAATACAAGCTTCAAGAATAATAAATTGAAAAATTCCTTAAAAGTATGAAGAATTTTAAAACGATAAAACCTACCCACATGGGGAGAAACTCAAGTCCGAGACCAACCAAGCATATGAGCCAAGATTGTGGGAATAAACAACTGCTTAAAACGGACTTGTGTTTTCGTACAACCGACTAGAAGGTATGCGCATGCGCGAAACTCCAAACCTGATTTCGAACGAGATTTGGTTTAGTATTGAAAAATAAACCCTACTGCCATAATTCATGTATGAATGGCGCGAATGTATACACAATCTTACAACCATATAACGCTCAATTATGATATTCGCGCGAATTTATGAAGGTTCTTAAGTCGCTCAATCTTTTCAAATTTAAAGTTTTTTTAAATTGACTTTCGTACAGCTTAGACTCTCAAAACATCCCTTGGTAAATTAATGTTCCAATAAAACGCCACTGCAGCTTTGAAGCGGATTGAATTTCAAAGAAATTTCCTTACATTTCCAATTTGCTTTTTATTATTTTTTTTTACAAATAAAAAAAGGTCATACTTTTAATCTTTTAAAATAAAAAGAATGAAAGCATATATATGGGCAAAAGCACCATGTGAAAATTTAAATTGCAGCTCGTTGGTATGACTGACGCATTTTGTTGTTGTTGTTGACACTTGACAACGCCAAGTCCGCTAGGTGAATGAAGTCAGAGTAGAAGCGTCTTCCGTTTTTTTTTTTTTCCCCTTCTAGAACACCCTCATACGAAGGTGGAAGTACGACTTTTGACTCATAGATGGCAGCACCACCTAAATCTTCCAATTTAGAGATTGAAGCCAGTGAAGACCAAAGCCTGGCTCCAACCACCTCCAGAGGTATTAATTAGGTACTCCAGAGGTAATAACATGCCCCAGTTGTCATTAATGAACACGGCGGATCTTCGGCTAAGACGGGATTCCAACTCACCACCGTTTGGTAACGAGAACGATGCTCTAACCAACCAGGCCAAAGCGGCCTGACGCATTTTACTACTATCATAATGGGATCTTAGAATTGATATCATAGTATTACTGTATATGTAGCATTGATCTCAATGGGATTAAAAAAGCGAAATAGTTTAATTTCGATCATAATGATATTGAATAGTAATCTGTCATTGATCATGGAAAGAAAATTGATAATGATATAATCTTTATCATTATATCATGATACTTTATTATCAGTTATGCAGAATAGAACGAATTTTACTTTCGTTGCTATGAAAGGCGCATATTTAGGATTTTTGAAGATTTTTTATTACACTTTGATCTTTGTAATACTTGATTCTTTTAGTAAGGAAATGTTTTACATATAGTTAATTATTTTTTTATGTGAAATTTTTATGTATATATGTATATATATCTGAGGTATTCAGCTTTTGGCCGTGGACCTCTTATAAGCAAAATTAAACAACCTAAATTTAGACTAAAATGTCTGTTTCACAAAATAATTTCATGAATGAAGGAGCAAAGCACTCGCAGTACTAATTCACATGGTAGTATGAAACATGGTAAAATAAGTGAATAAAATTATCAATGAAAAACACGATAAGCAAAATTTGTACAACGAAGGATGGTAATCTAAAGCAAGATGGAGAATGTACACAAAACATGGTTCATCTACGGGGGAACCCGAGAGAGGGCGCCACGATAGGAGACATGAGTTCGTTTGTTTACAGAAGTTCAGTTTGTTTACATCTTTAATGGTCGGTTAAGTACATTGTCAAGAAATGTAAAAATAGGAAAAAATTATATACAGAAGATAATCCCTCATTAAGTACTTTCTAGTTGATTACAAAAGGGAAAGCATGAATGTAAACAAAGAATTAATTTGTGAGGAGGTCTTGGGTCATCCACGCGTGATCCCAGTAGATGGCGCCACGGTAGTAGTCATAATTTTTGTTTTTATGTGAAATTCAATTTTATTTTAGGTATACTGTAGTATAAATGAATTCATTGAAATTAATTTGTGTGAGAATTATTTATATTTTAATTTTTAAATTCATTTTATTTATTTTTATAGAAATGGGAAAATTTAATACCATTAAAGTTTCTTTTTATTTATAAGTAATTCTGCGTTATTATTGTATTTTTTCTGTAATTGTATTTCCCACTAATGAAATTAAACATTTATTCTTGAAAAAGATTTTATATGATCAATAATTGTATTCTTTTCTCATTTAATATGAATATAGCATTTCTTAAAATTATATGTAGAAATTATTTTAAGCAATTTTTTAAAAAATCTAAGGCAATAAATTACTTGCATAATTTTTCTGAAATTCACAAAAAATAATATTTGCTTATCTTTTACCAGAAAGCAATATTATAATTCAAAATTAATTAATTTCATTTATTTTTTATTAATTGTAAACCAAATATCCTATCTTAATGAGTCACTTTTTAAAATAAGTAACTCGTGTAAAATAGGGCATTTAGTTAATTGGAATTGTGTTCAATGCGTTTACCTAAGTCACATTATGAATGATGCTTGTATCATAGAAATGTTATTCACTATTGTTTGTGTATAAATATCTGCAAACATTGAGTTAGGTTCTGTTAAAGGAAAATAATAATTTGACAGAATAGCACAAAACTTAGTATGTAAAAATAATAATTTAGTTCTAAAAAATGTAATTCAAAGCAAGCACAAAAATACTTCGTATTACATTGATACATACTGATTTATACTCAAGAGTAATATGTAATATATTTAATTGAATAAATAATTGTTTGATTGAATGAATAATTGTTTGTTTGATAAAAAAAAAAAACCATTGTCTCATATTATCATTGACTCTTAATATTCTCAATGAACAGGCCGAAAATTTATTATGAGAATGATCCAGAGATACTTTTATTTCTGAAACTAAAAGTGTTTTTAATTTAAGAAAAGGATCATTCTTTATATATATTTGGTAATTTTTTGAAAAATATTTTTAATATAGCAGCGCACTTTGCAATTCTTTTAGATTTTCCTAATTTATTCAGCTTGTTCTGCTGACATTTCCGGGTTTTACTAAAATCCATTCTATAAAATGTAAATCATAATAATAGTTTACTTTAATAGAAATACTAAAATCAATAGAGAATATTAGAAAACTGCATTTTATAGCTTTCCCCCTCTTTTTAGAAATGCTATAAATCAATACAAACATTTAAAATAGCATAGAGTAGTTATCAAAATTTCTATTTCTTAGCTTTCATATCACCAACAGTAAAAACTATGTATATTTTACAAGATTAATTTTTTTCTCATTCTTAGTTTCCATATTAAAAAAAAATATTAGTATATTATTATTAAAACAACAAAGAGTAGAAAAGAAAAGAAAAAACAGACGAAGATAGGTATTAAAAATATACAACCCCATAAGTTTAACGGCGAAGACATATTTGGACTAAGCACTTTATAGACGACTTCCACTTTGGTGCCAAAGTCGTAAAACCTTATTGGAGTCTCAAACGTCGTTTCCCAGCTATTCCAATGGGTTCATTCTATATGCGGTTTCAAAGTACAGTGAATGATCGGTTAACGAACAATTCCGACTGCGAACAAATCGGACAACGAACTCTTTCAAGAAAAATTTTTGTGTTCGGACAACGAACAAATTTTCGGATGACAATTAAAGCGAATTCTAACGAACAATTTTCAGCTCTAGTAACATAATGTGCACGGTTGTCAAACCCAACAGACCGAAAATCGTTTTCCATCTCTCTTGAATTATTTCGCTTGCTTTTTAAATTTCAAAGTTCTATATTGGAAAAAAAAAATTTTTTTTTCCGGTAGAATATTTATAGTATAGTAGATCACCTGTGTTCCGGTTTTGATTTCACTCGAAACAGATTTCCTTTTGAGAGTCTCCTTTCCCCCTTTCATTGGAAATGTTCTTTAACTTCTCATAAACAAAAAATGAAAAAGATTAATGTGGGAGACTATATAATGTATTAGGGATGGGACGTAGTTATTTTTTTGTACCTGGTTAGTACTAGTTACAATTACTTTTAAAGTAACAAGTATTTTACCGATTACATTTTGTAATTATATAATATGCTGCCATCTATTGGATTAAAAAACAATTACGATGTGTCTTTATTTTTTTATAAATAAAATAAATGAATTAAAAATACGTAATTAAATCTATAATTTTTATATAATTCCATAAAATTAATTTGCTATTAACTTTAAGTCATTATCATTTAAACATTAGCATTCACTTAAATGTTGATTAAAAGAACTATAAAAAATAATTTTTATTTATGCTACTATTTATTAATTGCAATTTTAAGTCTTTCCTTATAATGCTTTAATTTCTTGTTTAAGGCAGAGAAATATAAATTATTTCTTTATCAAAATTTTTCTGTGAAAAGTGTCGAACTTATAAATTTTCGTAAACATTTTTTTTCAATATAAAATTTCATATTTTATTATTTATATTTATTTTCAGAATTTATATTAGTAAAAAGTAAATTTTCAAATTACCCAATAGTACTTTTCTAAAATTTCCAATGAATATAAAATTAATTGCAATTAAAATATAATTTCAAATTAAAATATAAAATTAGATAAGAACAATTTCTATTTTTCAACCTAACAAGCTTTTGTTTGAATTTAGTAAAATTTTTCAATTATATAATTAAATGATAAATAGTTTGCGAAGAAATGTAATATTTGAGGATAAATCAATAACAAATACAGTTTTTAAATGTTTGCCTAGAAAACAAAGCAATTAATAAAAAATATCAACTTTTTAAATTTATTAGATTTTTTGTTATTAAACGTTAACGAAACAATTACAGCAATATTTATTGATATTATAATACATGGTAATTTTTTTATAAAAGCATTAATTCACTTATATTTTTATGTAGTAAATAAATCAGTTTTTTCTAAAATAAGAAAAAATTTGTATTAATTTAAAGATCTTGTTCTAATTTTAAAAATCTTAAGCAATTAATAGATAAGTAAAGTAGCATCGCAATTAAAACTGTTTTAATAATGTTTAAGTAGATATGATCATTCTATATCAGGAAAAGTTTATGGTTGCATAAGAATTCATTAAATATAAAAAAAGTACAGTTATACCAAAAACAGTTTTAAAGTTATAGTTTATCGAAAACAGTTTTACCAAAAATCTAAATTTTATAATATTTTAATGTAAAATATTGATCGATGTGTGAAATATTTTATACAAAATAGAGCAATATAAATGCATATATTTTACTTACATTACGCCATAATTTAAAATATTTACTTGAGAGTAACACATGATTATTGCATGGTAAAAATGTAAAAAAAATTTTCCAAATTTTTAAATTCTGCATGTTTGTAGTAAAATATAATGAAATTAAAAAATGGCAGAGTGAAAAATACATATATTTATAGGGAATCGAATAAAAATACACATAATAAAAATAAGGATGGAATTGTACAAACGAATTTAATTTAAACATTTTACTTTATATCAATTAAATATATCTCTAAAATAATTACTATAAGAAAAACATTTGCAATAAAAAGAGAAAATTTAATAAGCGAAGCACACATATGTACTTTTGCTTTATTATTTAAATACAGTTTTTTTAAGGCATATTTTAAAAAAAAAACTGTTTTTATTAAATTTGAGTTCAAATATAGTGGCTCCCAAAAGTGTTCGTACACTTACGAATTTCAGTGAAATATTGCTTTATTCATTAATAAAAATTAATACTCAACAGTGAGAATTTTCTACTGAGATTAATAGATATCTCTTGTGAAAACTGCATAAAATATTCTATAAAAATGATAAAATATTTTTGGAAAAACAATAATCAAAAAGTAACAGAAACGTTTCTTCACAAAAGTCTTCGTACACTTCCAAAGAAATTTGCACGTATTATAATAAATATTGTACTATTTCTGTCACTTTGTAAATTTTAAGATATTCTGCATTTCTATTTTGATGGGAACACCATTCTCCACATTTTTCGAAACAGAGCTAGGATGGATCGCGAATATAGGGATGAGATCATCATTCCTATTGTAGTTTCTTATGCAGCCAGCAGTTGGAAACGACTTCCTGTTAATGGGAAACAATTGCAGGCCACATCATGTTAATTTGGTGAATGATTTCTTTTGGAGGAAAGAATTATACGAATAGAATGGCCAGCGTGCTCTCAGAACATGAACCCTGCTCTTAGAACATGAACCCAATAGTCCATGTTTGAGACATTTTAAGCAGAGGTTGCTATATGCCCACAAAGTCTCCAAGAGCTCTTTTGGAGTAGTGGGACATAATATATCCCAGTTCCTCATTAATAGCCTCATTGACTAGATGTCACAAAGATGTTCTACGTTGTTGGCCATCCAGGGAAACCACACCCCACTATAAAAGATTTTATGTTAGGGGAAACACCTTTTTATTTTTTTCTGCCAATGTCTTTTTTATGTAATATTTACTAATATGTCTATCAATGCATCAATCAACAAAACAACAATGAAAACAGGCCTCACTTCTGACCGATATGGTCAGACTGCTCTTTCTAGATTTTCCAGTGGCCACTTGAGGAGGCTTTGTTTCTATAAGGGTCAGAAGATTTTTCCAACATGCAACAAGTGAGTTTCAGAAAATGCTTCCCTCGAACATATTTTGAACGGTCTGTACCTCTCCCGCGACGATTTAATTAGAAATACTTAAGTGTTTTTCGACTTTTTGAGGGTTAATAATCTCACGTGAAACTTGTCTAACAGTAGCCAGGCATCGAGGATATGAAACAAGAACACCTCAAAGATTGTGGGTTGATCCTGCACCTGGATAAACCCACAATCTCAATAACATTTAATTGTCTTTAGCAATAGATATGTATATAATATAAGATAAAACTAAGAATTCATTTCTAATCTTTCATACTTGAAACAAATGCTTATAAGCTCTTTTACATGTGACAAATACTATGTTTTAACCAGATCCTGAATTTAACACATAGATCAGAAAATTGGGAAATATTTTTTTAAAAATATTATCTTATACAAATTATATAAATTAAAGATTAATAACCTTTTATAATAAAAAAATTCTAAATTAATTAGAATATCAGAATGAAATAAACTCAAATATTTGCACAATGTGAAAAAATTTCAAGTGTACAATATAAAACTTGGAAAGAAAAGAACAAATTAATTTCGTTTCTTATGATCGAGATTTAATTTTAAAATATTCAAATGACAGTTAAAAAAATCTTTTAAAAAAATTACATTTTATTTGTGTAAATTCAGATTTACCATATTAACCAACATAAGGCAGGCCGCAAATTCGTAGATGATCGCATGAGACATGTATCGAGAGACAAGCCGAAGATCTCGCGAGATTCACATGAGGCCAAATGATGTCACAAATATCTTACCTACGTCAAAAAATGGGCGGAGCACGAGACAAATCTGGATATCGAGCTGGTTTGAAATATCTGGCAACTTTCCGCGAGACACAGCTAATTTCAATTTCCGCAGGAAAAATATACCACGTTGATATCGAGAATACACGTTATTACAAGTTTACATTTGAAGAGGAGGAGTTAATTATAAATCTTTATAGAGGTAATAATATTTTTTTTAATATTGCAATCGGAAATGGAACCGGAATGTAAACAATGAGAATGTAAACAAATTCTCATTGGTTTAAAATATCCATGACGTCAGATTACAACGTCACACTAAGACCTCCATAAGACGGGGTTTGTATACCATAAGACGGTGCCTCAATCGGATGGTCTACCGAGTTTGCGGCCTGCCTTAAAAAGAAAATGAGATCGAGAATGTTAAATGAAAAAGACTATATGGAAGTCGCATTGTAATTCATACAATCAAATATAAATGAAATTATCAAAAAACATGCTGAAATTTCTTATTAAAAGTATTATATTATTTCGTAATTTATTCCTTAACAAATGTATTATTGTTTTCATAGAGCAAATATTTTACATACAAAATTATTAACGTAAACTATTTTACATAGTGTATCATAAGTAAATAAATAAACAATTTTTAAATTTTTTCTTTGCGTGCTTAAATTTTGAAATTATTAAAAGTGTGCCACAATAATTAAAAAAAAAAAGTTGAGAATCACTGGTTTACAAGATAATTAGACATTTACTTAGGTTGGTGGTAATATAAATGATCACAAATTTTATTACATATATTAAAATATATATATATTTCAAAAGAAATAAGTCAGAGATCTAAATTCTTTCATACATTTAGTAAAAATATAAATTTAACTTTCCAAATTCAAATAGGAAGCAATCAGAGGAGGAATATTGAGCTTTGCAATTCCTATTGGCAGCATGCAGTTTGCGTTCAAAGCCTTCCTGATGGCGCATCTTGAATAGTGTTGTAGAGATCTTGGCGACATTACTGTTGGAAATACTTCATCAAGATAACTCGCTACCCCTTCAATGTAATGATGTTCTGATGCTGGGGTAACAGTTCTAAGAACAATTCTAATTTCAGTCCCTGTTGTATGGGGCAGTGGAAGTACTTTCCAAATATTAAGTGAGCATTTCTGAAAATTATGAAAATATAGAGCTCTTTTCACAACGAAATACAGTTGTATTAAAAGGAAGAAGCGCTCGAGGGTACATGTCGTTGGAACTAGATGCCTGAAGTAATAGAACCTGAAACCATTCAAAATGTTATGAAACCTTTTACGAAAATAAGAACAGATTCAAAATTTTTTATAACATGAAAATGCTGTCATAATATAAACTCATTTAAGAGAGCGTTTAAAAAGATAATCACGTCCAATGTTGCTAATGCTATCTGAAATTTCAAAAATTAATGATACGAATCAAAGAATATATAAATTAATTTATTTTTTCAAAGATGCGCTTAAATAAATCTTAAGATTAAAAAAATACAAATTAATGAACATATCTGCCCGTTTTGTTTGTTATCGAAATGTTTTTCAAAACATTTATCTTAGTACAAGATAATTTGCTTAACTTTGATTATTAGAAAGAAATCACTCGTGCGTGCGTGTGATATAAACTATCATTATGTTATATTTTCTAATATTTTATTTTAGAAAAAGAAGCAATGTAATAATAGTTAAAACGTTTCCAAATCATTCATACAGAAATAGAACTAAATATTAAATCCTTTACTAAATTAAAAATAAGTGAGGACTATTTGATAAATTCAGTATAGTCAAGCGTTTTTATTTTATTCTGAAAAGATATGTGGAGAACATAAGAGGATATGTTTTTGCATTTTCCGAAGAGAAATATTCTTATTCCAGAGTCAAAAACACTGAAATGCATGGTATTAAAATTTCTAAGCGCAAAATAAACAACATTATTCAAGCACCGTCAATCATTATTTCTACACGGAAAGAAGACTCTAAACGAATATCCGAAAAAGGTATGTACTGTTTTCAAATGTTTCTAAAGTAAAATCGCTTGTGACAAGAGAAATCCGCCAGCACAGAAATCAATTGCAAAATCTTTAGATACATCTGTAGCAATAATAAATAAAATAATAAACTAAGATTTACAACTTAAAAAGGCTAAAAAAAAAAAAAAAAAAATTACTATTTATCAGCTTTTGCCGAAACATGTGGCTCAATGCAAAACATTTCGTAGAATCCTGTATGAAAACCATTTAACAGGAAGTAAATGGAAATACATTGTGCCCTTTGATGAAGCATGGGTTTATCTAAATAACTTCATCAATAAAAGGTCTATTTACTATAGAAAACGCGAAGAGAAAAAATATACAAACCTGGTTCCGTTAATGTAAAGGAAGCTTCAGTAATGAGTTTATGATTGTATCAGGGGTTTCACCTTAATGGGAAATTAATAAGAATGTAAAAAAGTTAAAATTTACTCATCATACTTACAGGAGAAGGTATTACGCCCAATATTTGCAGAAGAAATTCCACTTCTTTACCACAATGAATTTCAATGATTAAAACTTCATCAAGACAAAGCTACAAGTCATACTTCGAAAACTACCACTGCTTTCATTGAAAAAGTGAAGACTAATACAGGTATTTCATATATACATTTTCAACACATTTCAGCAAAGTCCCCTGACGTTTCATCTATGGATTATTGTGCCTTTGGTTTGTAAAAAGAGCTCTTTCTAAAAGCAAACCCACCACAATAGACGGACGCTGAAAAGTAGTGGAAGAGGAATGGAAAATAATATCCCTAGAAATTTACGAAAAGCTCTTCTATCATGGAAATCACGATGCAGACTTATAGTCCAGAAAAAAAGGTTATTAGATCAAACATTTAAAAAAATAGTCTTTACATTTTGAGCATTAATTAAGCAGCCTCAAATCTTTCTAAAAATGTGTTTATACCCTCTGTATAGATATATATATACCGTCTACCAATAAGTATTTGGACATCTATGCAAATGACGATATTAGTGGTCCTGAGGTACGTCATCGCCTCCGCCGGCATATATTGTGTAAGAAACAGCATGAGCATTAATCGCATGTAAGGTTTCGCTCAGTTCGGAGCTCTCTGATTTCGAGAAAGGTATAATTATCGGGTATCACAAATGTGGTCGATCCTTAAAGGACATATCTAGCGATCTGAAGTACCCAAAATCGACAGTGATTAAGAAGTGGAAGGTGAGCGGTGATTGTCGGAATGTGCTCCGAGTCGTCTGACCAACGAAACTGGGAGATAGAGACCGAAGAGCGCTGTCCAGAGAAATTCGGAAGAACCGCACCCAGCTGATGGCCCTCATCCGCGAGGAGTTTCAACAAGCATCTGGTAGTATTGTTTCAATGAATACCATCCGTAAGGAAGCAAATTTGCTTGGTTTTCCTGATCGAGCATCTGCCCACAAACCTTTGATCATAAAGTCCAACCACGCTGCTCGGTTAATGTGGTGCAAAGCACATCGAAATTGGACCGTAAATCAGTGGAAACGGGTTCTTTGGAGCGACGAATCAAGGTTCACCCTTTACCTTTCGGATGACTGGGTCTGGCGTCTGCCTGGAGAACGGCTCCTGTCAGACTGCATTGTGCCAACAGTCAAGTTTGGTGGAGGTGGAACTATGGTCTGGAGGTATATCTCGTGGTATGGACAGGGCTCCTGTGTCCCTATTCAAGGTAAGCTCAACGCCGATGCCTACTGCACCATTTTGTATGACAATGTGCTTCCTATGTTGTGGCAGTTTTACGGGTTGGTTTCCTGTTACTTTCAGGACGATTCAATCACGATCAATTTTACATTTGATTATCACGATTATGTGTACGAATGGCCTAAAATTAATACCCCAGATCAATTAGGGAGTAAATTGGATAATTATGATAATGTTCGATCTATTAACAATTATAAATTACGAAACTAATTATAATTCTCGTAATGAAAAATTTCAGGTAGGAAAGAAACCATTTCCATTTAGTGAAAATAAAAGTATTCATTGAAAAAAGTTAGTCAGCTCGGATATTCGAAATAAGAAAGGGGAATTTAAAAGTTTTAATTTTAATAATTATGGTCATGTCTCGTGGATGTCCGGCGCCAAAGACTTCTTATTGTAAGAAATGTAAAAAACATGGTCATTCTCAGCTAATGTGTAAATTTGAAACGGATCAAAAGCGCGAGGGGAATAATTTATCTCTCAGTAAAAACAATTCAGATTCAAGTGCGTCGTTGGCACCTTTGAACTACTTAAAAGATGCTTATGGGATGATTATGGGAATAAGGTGATTGCGTTAATTGATACAGAAATTACTTGTTGCCTTTTAAAATAAAGTATCGCAATAAAAATGAATCTGAATATGACACCAAATAGCAGCAATTTATTCGGTTTTGGAAATCAAAATAATCTAGTGACTAAAGCTCTTGGAAAAACTGTAGTAAATATTCGTGTAGATGATGCAGTTGGAAAATTTATTCCTTTTTTAATTGTAAAAGATAATTCCCAACCTTGCGATTTAATTTTAGGTAGAACACGGTTAGATTTACCATACATTGCTTTTACATGCAGTGGGGGTAATCTAAAATTTGGATACTCAAATAACGACTTTTTCTCTGAAATTTAAGTAGATATAAAGGAAAATACAGTTAAATTAAAAGCATTAAATGAGACAGAAATTGAAAGTTAATCAATTTAATTAGAGCGAAAATTACAGAAACCGAAAATTCGATAGTTAATGGGACAATTTTAGTCAAAAGTATCGGACAGAATTTTGATTCTATTCTTGAAGTATTTAACGGTGAAACAGTTGTACCAGTAATAAATAAAATTTAACAATTAAGAAAGTTCAGTGCTTAGGTTGGGAAATGGAAGTAAGTGAGGAAAGCTTAACCCTATCCAATAAAATTGAATTTGTTCGCTATTTATGCAACTGCAAACTTGCTTCATTGAAAATTTTTTTGGATTCTATTATGACGGATAAAGCTTGTTCTACAGTCTTGTGACTTCCAGTGATATTGTCCACGTAGATATTATCTTTCAAGAACGAAACAGTTTCAGAATACTTTTCAAAATACTCACTAAGTGATATTTAATCGTTGCCGCCAATAAAATAGGTCTATTATTTATCCCGAACGAAAATTTAGTGAATCTGTAAACTATAGGTGGTTTAATTGTCCGTTGGATCCTTGGTAAAGAAAAATCGCAATGCATCTGTATCTTCTTCGTGAAGTAAAATATTCAAAAATGCTTGGAGCATGTCAGTCGTAAAAGCAACGGGTTTAAATCTAAATCTCAAAAGAATATCAAAGATTTCTGGATACATATTTGGACCAACATGAACAACAGTCATTCAAGGAAAGAGAATTCGAAGATTTAACAGAAGTATTAGAGACCAACGTAATTTACTGGTCGCACGACCATCCGAATGATTTCTCTATATCAGAGGTGGCCAAACATTTGGGATCCGGCGTCTACTCCACATTTAAAAAATCGAAGGAGGTCATGGCAGAGCTAATTTAACGTACATATTTATTTTGGGTAACAAGAAAAAATGGTAAATTATGTAACTTTTCTAAAAAACTTAATATCTACAAAATAAAAATTTACTGACGAAATTAATCAAAGTATTCATATATCAAAAACTGGCCATCCTTTACATTTCATTTAGTTGAAATATGGCACTGTATACCTGCGACAAGTTTATCATATTGTGGCTGGTACGAGCTTATTGCAATACATAAACACGAAATTAAATGTTCATCTGTTAAATGCGACCAATGTTTGTTTTTTGTTCATGGTTGAAAATGCAGATACGCGAAGAGACCTCGATCCAAAGTATGATTTCAAATACAAAATCAATTTGTAAATATTTGGAAACGTTTCCTCAGAAATTAATTTAAAAAAATCAGTATCGCTAAGTATGCTCTGGATCTAAGAAATATATCGCATTATAATTTAATAATTTCTTCCTCGACAGTGACTGATGTGATATCTATTAAATTTCCTATTTTTTCAGATACTCCATCAATGTTGACATTTTCATTAAATGGAAATATCATAAAATTGAGTACTTCCTTCAACCTAATTTAGTCAGGGGATCTTCTTTCAAATTCTTTAAACAAAACAAGTAAGTGTCAAACGAAATCTACGAAGTTCCGGTTTGGATTATGGATGCACTCTTCCTCCATGTTTTTGAAGTTTCTCCATTCATGTTTACTTAATTTGGATCCATACCGTTCTATAGTTTTTTTGAATGTTTTAATCGCGCTCATCATGTCCATTTTGTCTTAAATCGTAAACCTTTAATCATAAATCTTTAAATCGTAAATCTTTGCACAGTTGGATTTGGGTTTTAATGCGTAGACTGTAGTAAATTTTTATTTTAAATAATTCATTGATTCTATGTCTTAAGTCATAAATTAAATTGTTTATATCCGAAGTCATTATCGGGATGGTCGCGTGAACTATCTAAAATGTCTTCGCGGTCTACCAGTCGATCGCGGTCGACGTTTTGGCCACCCCTGCTCTATATGGTCGATAAAATGTAACTTTTTTTCATCTTTATTCGGATTGTGGACTAATTCAATAATTACTTCTCTGTATTCTTCATATAGTTTGAGATTTCTAAACTATCTTCTTAGCCGGCCAAATCTCACTTCAGTGATTTATTTTTATCTAAATTTTATTTATTTTCCAGGGCAATCGAACAGTGTATCTGATTTTCTTATTTAATATTTGTCTCAAAATCGGACAAAACCTGATTTATTTTCGAAAGAATTATCTTCCTCACATTTGTCAATTAAACCAGAATTTTCTAAATCCCAAAATTTTCGACTACCATTACGTTAAATATGAGAAAAGTGTTATTATCAGCTTTTCGGCCTTGTAAGCATCAACCAAAAGTACTTTAAACAGTTACGAGATTTTTTTTCAACTGTTTGATTTTGCTGTAATAATAATCTGCTCCTATCAAAATAGTTACAGGCTCAGTGCAATTAGGGGAGTCAGCAAAGGTATATTTTCTTAAATCTAAATTTTCATTTACTTTTGTTTCAGGGCGTAATATTGAACCTGATATTTCATCTGAACTAAAGCTTCTATTTCTATTTTTGAGTTTGGGAAAAGTCTACGTTCCAATTTCACAAGAAATACGTAAATTTTATTTACAGCCTTTATGTTTCCGAAAGTAAAAACTAATTATTTTTCTTCTTATTTTCACGGGATTTACTTTGTCAACTAATTTTTGACAAATAAATGTGGGCATTGAGCCTCTTATAACAGTAAACAAGTAAATAACTCACCACCACTTTTCGATTTCACTTTTACACAAGTTTGTAATAATATTTTAATCCCTTCATTATGCGAAACTGCAGAAATTGACGTGATTCAGCCTTTTTATCCATGAAGGCTGCGTTCGAATTGACCTTCAGTTTTTCAAGTAGCTTGAGAGGGAAGTGTTTCCCTACTTTTTATTTCGAGTTGGATATAATCGAACAATTTATGAACATCGGTTATATTCCAACGTTAAATCGCTCGGAAAATTTTTTAATGTAACAGCAATAAGCATTGAACTTAAGATTTAGGTTCAACTCCGAAAGACTACAGACTTCTCACATTAATTTCATCATGCATTATTTTTAATCTCGAAATATTCGATTTATTGACGAGGGAGAGACTTAACAATTTATTCATATGATGATTTATTATTAAGTCCTTACAACCAAATCTTTCTTTCAAAATCTTCACAGCTGAATCATAATTATCATCCGATATTTCAAACCCGACATAAAAATCTTCATAGCAAATTACCTTTCAACATTATTGGTTTTTTTTCACTAGAAATATGTTATACTATAATAAAACTGGCTACTTATTCGTACTATCAAGTTAACTTTTTTCACCATAAAAGTATGTTCACAAATTTTGATTTTTTAAATGTGAGAGAAAAATGGAACAGTTTACTTATATCTTCACTATACAAATTAGATAACTATTTGTAATTTATGTAGTGCTAAGTTGAATCAATAAATGACATTTTTTCACAGACATGGCTGACAGGATAATACGCAAGTATTCGAAAGTGAACGAAAAAACATTCAAATTTAAAATCTTAGAATTAATTTTTTAAAATTTCATTATCTCACCAAAATCTAGTAGCTTAATTGAAGTTATATAATTTTCTTAAATTTAGAAATGACACATTTTTGTTACATTTTTTCTTACAGATTGTAAGCTAAATGACACATTTTCGCTTATATCTGTAAGAAAATATTTTTGATTAATATTTAGAGTTCTACTAAAAAACCTTAGTTTTTTAGCATATGATTAATTTTTCAAATAAATGTTTGCTGATGAGTGAAAACATAATTGAATAAGCAATTAAGAGCTATTTATAAAAACCTTCAAAAATGCAGCAAATATAATCAAAATAATTATAAATTATTTTAGTACTATTTACGATAGTTACTTGGTATTATAATGAATGCTTAATTTTTACTTGTACATTTTCAGTGATTTATTTCTAAGAATATTTATATACATATATAAGTGATATTTTTACTGTAGGAAAATAATACGATTTCACAATGTCAAGAAGTGAAAATAAAAATGTATCTCAATGCTAATTTTTTTTTTATATTTAAAAACACATTACATAAATATGTCATACAGACAGTGATAAAAATATATCAAGAAAGAAACAGTAGTTTCATAAAAATCAGAAAAATATGCTGCTAAAAATAAAAAAAACGCAACACAAAATTTGCTTATGATTGTTCACGTGGAAGAGAAAATAATTCTAAGAAATAAATTTTATAACTTACCCGGGATTAATATTACAGAGTTCCCAATAATTATCTATTGCTTTCCCAAGGAGGAAAGGTCTATCGAACATAAACTTTTCATGTCCGTATTTGAGTAGTATATTTTCGACAGGAAAGCAATTTATTAGTCCTTCGTAGACAAACACTGGTATTCTTTTCTGAAGCGTTTCATATTTATAAGAGCAATTAGAATTTATTAAGTAAACTTGAATGTTCTTCAAAACACGTTCTAAAACATCGCTATCAGTGCTGCCTAGAAAATCTAACATTGGTGTTCCATATTGAAGTGAGAGATCAAATAAGGATAGCCATAAAAAACCATCATGAACTTTTTTTCTCAACATGAATGTGAATAATTTTGCACAAATTCTTTCAGCACAGCTTACGTAGTTACCCAGTTTGTTCGCTTCCAGGATACGAAAATATTTACGTAAAACGCTTACCATGTCCTCACGTGACACACTTTCTATGTAAGTTCTTTCAAATTTTTCTAATAAATCATATGCTATAGATGGATAATCATTAATGCAAGAATAGTATTTGGTACAACGTGAAAGATTTTTCTTAATCTTACGCAAGCATCTCAGACAAGTGCATACTGGAAATTTTCCGCAGATATTAAATAAATTCAGATATTCAAGCGAAGATTTTTTCCTTCTTCTTGATAACCTTTGCTGTAACTGATAATGTATGTCTAAAGACAATGCTGGTATAATGGACACTCGTCCCAAGAATGCGTAAGGCATGTTCAAAAATACATGTTGCGTTAACATTTTGGATAAAAATTCTTTTCCAACTACAATAGTAAAAATGAACAGATCTACGCCCAAGAAATTATGAAGTGAAAAATTTCCTAAGAAAAAAAAACACGAAAAGAAAATGAGAAATTTTATGATGATAAACCTACCAACGTAGGAAGGAAGTTAAAACTCTGGATGCTAAAAGAGAGAAAAGATTTGCGTCGACTACTTCAAATTAGGAGACTTTTGTTTTTCGCACTTGCACATGCGCAAAACTCCAAATGTCATTTTTGGATGGAATTTTGGCGGATGTGCACAACCAGCTGGCTTGGAAAATCAAAATTCATGTGTAATGCCGATCTTTACAGAATCGTTCAACAAGCTGGCGTGCAAATGATATCTGCGCAATTTTTAATAATTTTTAAAGTCACGTATAATTTGCGAATTTAAGATAACTTTAAGTCGAAAACTTCTGTACAACTGGCTGCCTTAGATGCTTAAAATTTAAGTGGACTTTAACAAATAAAAAATGTCATGTAAATTATACAATTGGCAAATTTTAATTATTAATTTCTGCAAAATAAACAAAATGCAAAAGCGAAAAGCATTTATTATATGTATTAGGCTCACTTTTAAAAATAAAATAAATGCTATATTTTTCATTTGAATCTTACAATCGAAGTTGTTACTTTAAATGACAAATTTGTTGATTTTGTAAAGACAATTTTTTTAATTTTAATTACCATTTTATTCTTAATTGTACCGTTAGACAGCTATAAAGTTAATTTGTAATTGGTAATGGTTCACTTTTATGTATATAAAGAGCAATGAAATGTAATTTTTAAAAAAATTATGAAAAGCTGTTATAAATACATTAGTCAAAACATTTGCTGTTGTTGTTACTTACGACACTTGACCAAGTGTCGTAAGTACAGGTGTCGGGGACTGCGCAAATAAAGTTAGAAAGATAGTCTATGTTATGTATATAGTTTGTTATAGTACGCTATTTTAAAAATATTTAAAAGTTCAAACAAAAACCTAAATCCATCAGACTTTTAAAAATTGTAAATGATATATAATAAAATGCTTACATACACTACTAGCCATTAAAACTGCTACACCAAGAAGTCGACATGCTACAGACGTGAAATTTATACGAAAGGAAGAAGGTGCTGTGATATGCAAATGATTAGCTTTTCAGCGCATTCAGACAAAGCAGGCGACAGTAGCGACACCTACATTGTATTTTAATTAGGAAATTGTTCAGCCGGTTCCTCATACAAAATATTGCATTTGAACGTTGTTGCCTGGTGAAAAGTTATTACGATGCCTCGTGTAAGAAGGAGAAATGCGTACCAGCACGTTTCTGACTTTGATAAAGGTCGAATTGTAGCGTACCGGGATTGCGGTTTATCTTATCGCAGTAATGCTGCTCGTGTCAGTCGAGATCCAATGACTGAATATGGAAACGATGGGTTCAGGATGGTAATACGGAACGCCATGCGGGATCTCAACGGCCACCTATCACAAGCAGCCGAGAAGACAGGCATATTATTCGCATGGCCGTAATGGATCGTTCAACCACGTCACGAGCCGAGTCAAGAAACGGGGTCATTTGGAAGACAACAAGTGTCTGCACGAACAGTTCGACGACGTTTGCAGCAGCATGGACTCTCAGCTCGGAGATCATGGCTGCGGCTTCCCTTGACGCTGCGTCATTGACAAGAGCGCCTTCAATGGTGTGATCAACGACGAACCTGGGTGCACGAATGGTGAGATGTCATCTTTTCAGATGAATCCAGGCTCTGTGTACAGCATCATGATGGTCGCATCTGTGTTTGGCGGCATCGTGGTGAACGCACACTGGCAGCGTGCATTCGTCATTGTCATACTGGCCCATCACCTGGCGAGATGGTATGGGGTGCCATTGGACACACGTCTCGGTCACCTCTTGTTCGCATTGACGGTGCTTTGAACAGTGCACGTTACATTTCTGTTGTGTTACGACCCGTGGCTCTACCCTTTATTCGAGTCGTTGCAGCAGGATAATGCCCGACCGCATGTTGCCGGTATTGTACGGACCTTCCTTGATACGCAACATGTTTGGCTGTTGCCCTGGCCAGCACGTTCTCCAGATCTTTCACCAATGGAAAACGTCTGGTCAATGGTTGCCGAGCGACTGGCTCATCACCAAACGTCAGTCACTACGGATGTTGAACTGTGGCATCGTGTTGAAGCTGCATGGGCATTTGTACCTGTATATGCAATCCAATCTCTGTTTGACTCAATGCCCAGGCGTATAACTGCTGTTATTACTGCCAGAGGTGGTTGTTCTGGGTACTGATTTCGCAGGATCAATCCAGCCAAATTTTTTGAAAATTTAATCACTTGTTATTTCTAGTATAATATATTTGTCCAATAAATATCATTTTGTTATCTGCATTTCTTCCTGGTGTAGCAATTTTAATGGCCAATAGTGTATATAGGCATATCAGAGAAGAATAAATTTTTATCTATATCAGATAAATTATAGATATTCAGAAAAAGTTAAAAAGTGATTAAAATGCTTAAAATTCATATCAAAGAGCTTGAATATTATTTGGTTAAATAGCCAGTTACAAAATTATCAATGAACATGGAATGGTCTAAAGGTCTTTCTTACATAGTAGGGACTAGGATTTGATATGAAAGGCATTTTGAATCACTACGCACATATATGCTAAAAGTAGAATTTGAGCATACAAACAGTTTAACAAAGAATTAGGTTTGAACATTGAGTTACCAATTTAACTTCTGCATGTAGAAAAGAGAAAGAAATAGTCTGGTTTGTTAAGGAGTTCTCATTATAGGAAGGCAGCAGGTTCAAATCCTGACTTAACAGAAGATCTCTTGTTTTCACTAAAGATAGCTGTAGCATATTAAGAATATAATGGTTGTAATGTCTTCCAAGTGAAATGATGCCTCTGGAGATGGCAGGTCATGGTCTTCTGCTTGGTTCATGTTTCTAAATTATGAAAACTTCCATCCATCTGCTTCCATCTCACTGGTAGAGCTCAGTTCAGGACTAGTTACAGAGAACCATGCTGGTGCAACATGTAAAAATGTATTAAAACAAATATTTGCTACATAAATTATCTAAAAAATTATAGCACAAAGTTTTCATGGATTTAGCACTGCAAATTAACTTAAAAATAACGTTTCTGAACTAGTAAGACAATATGAAGCCAACTATCTTTTAGTTTGACCTTTAAGGATAATCCTTTAAATATTCTATTTGTAGAAAAAATATATTTATAAGCAACTCATAGTAGCACAAAAGGGATGAATTTTTTTTTAAAAAACATATAATTCCATAAAAATTAAAAATACTTTTTGCTATTTCAAGTTTTAATAAATTTGTATCATTAGAAACATCTATTGAGTAAATTCTTAAAAATGTGTTTCCGTTACCAAATTGAAAATTTGATTTCTCTGTACTTGGATAATGTTCTAATTATTGCAAATATCATCAATAAGACAGTTTCCTTCCTTTCTTGAATTTTGATTCCTCTCAAACACATAATTTGTGTGAATCCTGCCTCTCAGACTATGAATTTAAATATTATTATTGTAGAAAATATAGTACATATATTATACAGGCAACCATTTTAGAAAAAAAATGCTATTGGATGTTACAATTTAGTGCTTTATAAATTAATTTTTATCTATTTGTTTCAATGAAGTTACAAGTTATTTACTCTATTTTACCATTACATTTAAAAAAGATTATTAAAATTTACAACGTTTGACAACAATTGACATAAATTTCAAGTTTATGTAAGCAAAAATATGTAAGATTACTTTATTTACTAAACTAGCAATGTATACATTTTCAAAAATAAAGCATATCTTGAAAAATTGTGATAATTTTATAAATTTTAAAGTTTACAGCGTTAAACTTGGCGAGAATACTACATAGCATACTATTTTTAAATATTATAGTTAGCTTATGCAATTTCTCACCAAGTTTTTATGGCTTATTAACTAAACAAAATTTAGTGAGAGCAAGCCTTTAATACTGCAAACATAAGCAACTCCATATTCTCTCTGGAATAAATTGAACCAATACTACTTACTTTAATAATGGGAAAATGCATGAAAATCCTTTAAAAAGACTCAAACATTCCAACGGAAAATTTATTGATTATAAAAATTTCCAATTACAAACACTCAACCATTTTTTGTACTTTTGGAACAAGACTGGGAAATTATACCTTTATTAGTGGTTCTCTAACAGAACTAATAGGAAAAGTATTTTTTAACAGCCTAATATCTGTTCCTTTAAAGGTATTACGCTGTTAAAAATTAACAGGTATTAGGCTTTTAAAAGTATTTAAAACAGCCTAATACCTGTTTTTAAAATCTTTAAAACCTCTTTCAAACACTACTAATTGTTCATATTTTTCTTTCATAATGCATTCTTATAGCATGGCTAAATCTAAAAAAAAAAAAAAAAAAAAAAAAAAAAAGATTATTATTATTTTTTTTTCATTTTTGTTAACATAACAACATGTTCTGTTATTGATACATCATTAATCACAAATAAAGAATCTGAACCCACAACTACTGAAGGCAAAACCTTAGGGTATTTTTGACAACCAAAATGTTCATGTTTAGAAATATTGAACTGAATGCAATAATGAATGCATGTACAACTGTATTCAGGAATATATATATATATATATATATATATATATATATATATATATATATATATATAT
>JAPDSC010105224.1:0-11482 GCA_026290005.1 Latrodectus geometricus | reverse complement strand
ATGGAGTTGACGCGAGAACATTTTCGCGCTATGATTTTCTACGATTTTAAAGCAGGATTAAATCAAGAAGAATGCGTTAAACGGTTGCAATTAGCATTGGGTGATGAATCTCTATCTTGTGCTACTGAATTCAGATGAATTAGAGAATTTAGAAGTTGTCGCAATTTTCTTCAGGATGCAGAACACACAGGAAGGCCGCCGTCGGCAGTAATCCCGGATAATGTGTCTGCCATACGAAAATGTTAATGGATGATAATCGCTGTACCTATCAAATGATACACAAAGAACTTAACATTGGATCCGCAGCCATACACAAAACCATTCATTAAGAATTACATATGAAAAAAGTAGTTTGCCGTTGGGTTCCCCATAATCTAACTGAGCACCAAAAAGGGGAGCGTGTCAGAATCAGTAAAAAAACTCTTAAATTGCTAAATGATAGTGACCACCACATCATTTCTAAAATTGTAACAGGTTATGAAACGTTCATACCTTATTTGACGTTCCAACACATCAAGAAAGCAAAGTATCGGTCTTTGAAGGTGATCCCACGCCGACAATGGTGAAAAATCAACGCGCACTGAAAAATGTGATGTATGTCGTTTTCTTCAGAAGTACGGGGTTGGTCAAAGCCTTCAAGTTTGAAGGACAGAAGACAGTAACAGCAAACTGGTGTACCACTAAATGTCTTCCAGAAATTCTACAAGAACTGAATGTTAGAGGACTAATGCTTTACCATGACAATGCATCTTCACATACAGCCGGATTAACAGTTGAGTTTCTTAAGCAAAAACAAATTAAAGTGATCGAACATCCATCGTATTCACCTGATCTAGCTATGTGCGAATTTTGGTTATTCTTTAATCTAAAAAAGAACTCACGTGGACGTCGTTTTCATTCAGTAAAACAGATTGATGTGGCTATAAATGCATTTTTTTCATCTATTCCAAGAAATGAATGGCTTGAGGCATTTAATCAGTGGAAAATTCGTCTACATAAGTGCATTGATGCTGGAGGAGACTACTTTGAACACACCTAAAATTTTATAAGTATAACTTTAAAAACCTAGTTGTATCTCAAGAATTTCAGAGTGATCCTCGTATCTACAATCGGTTTCAGGATATCATGCTATAGCATATGCAAGGAATGCTATAACAGGTGCATACGAGTTGCATTCATGTAACTCAGTTACTTCAGTTATAGCTGGAAAAATATTAAGGCAATGATACTGGTCAGAAAATTTTCATTAAAAGCAATAAAAAGTGTCAATTGATATTAATTATTTAAATGAAGAGTAAATCCATGTATGAATAGATAATTGTGATGTAGTTACATATGATACTTGGTGACGCCAAACCCCCCCGTCAGGGAGTCAGATAGAGTGCCTTCCGTTCCCGCGAACGAAGTCAGATAGAGTGCCTTCCGTTTCTGAACGTACGAGGATTGAAGTACGACTTTTGGCTCAATAATGACAGCATTATCTGAATCTCCCAATTTAGAGTTTGAAACCAGTGAAGACCCAAAGCCTGGCTCCAACCACCCCCAGAGTTATTAATTTGGAATGGGAACATGGAGGACATTGCGACCACGACATATTTTACTTGCCCCTGTGTTCACCAATGGTGAACCCGAAGGTCTTTCTTGTTCACTATTGGTGAACACGATAGATTTTCGGCTAAGTCCGGATTCGAACTTACCAGCTTCCGGACGAGAACGACGCCCTAACCAACCAGGTCACCTCGACACATAGATTATTGTTCTAGAAGTAATAGATAATGACGTGAAACATATTCCTGGCACTTCTTTTACACGTTTGGCTTCAAACAGAGTGAAGATATTGTGATTTTCAAAAAATATGCCACTGAAAATATTTTGAAATGGATTCTGGTGTATTTCTGATGTTATGAACTCTTACATTTTTAAGATTACTTTGGGTTTAATGATAAGAAATGATTTTCATTTATATAATTTATTCTTTAAACTTTTTATAGCTATAATTAATTAGCTGTTTTAAATGCTTTTTATGAAAAATTTAAATTTTCTACTTTAAATTTTTATAAGTTTTCGAACTCAATTATGAGTGATATACGAAATTTTTCAGTTTCAAACTTATAATAAATTAACCAAAAAATAACAAATATTATGAATGTAAAGCATTTCACAAATAAAATAAGAAAAAAGATTTCATATACACAAAAAAAGAATTTAACCACTTCCACTTCCCTTAAAAAATTTTTTGAAAAAAAAATTGCAAAAAATCATCACATTTTTTTTATTTTATTGCTAAATATAAGAAAACGAAACAAAACAAAATACGTAGGTTTTAAGTTGAATTTTTAATTTTTCACTGGTGTAAAAGCATGTAGTTTTAATATTAGTTTACAATCCCGAGTTATCTCGGGCAATAAAGTTAAATATTAGTCTTTGTATGATAGTTTTTGAAACAAGGAAAACACAAAGTGATACCTGACATTCCGTACGCTGGTATCTGGTCTCATTTCTTACGGCATCATCACCATTATTTTACTTTTTTTCAACACAACTATCCTCCTTTGTACATTACTAATCCACAAGCCGTCGTATACTATACCATAGAGAAACATGTGGCCAATCCCGGAAAAGAACCGCGAAATCAATGAAACGGCAAACTGCCAGTTAAAGCTGAATATTTCCTTTCATTTCCTTCAGGCCGAGTAAAAACTTGATAAAACAAATCGTACTGACAAATTCTTTTTCACCCGAGTTTTCTCGGGATAATAATTAACTGCAATATATACGAACCCGAGATAACTCGGGATAATAAGGCAAGCGGTTAAGAAAATTCCAACGATAGGAGACTGAATCAAATTGTGCAAAAACAGAAATTATTGAAAGACATTTTTAATTTTTATATAAAAATTATTTAATACCTTTTAAATTATTTAAAACTATAATAAAAATATGTTCTTAAAGTAAAGAAGAATTATTTTTTTTTAACTTATTCATAAATGATTTTTCTTTCCTAAATTAAGAAATTATAAACTTATTTTGCGTATGAAATTCTCAAAATACTTGATAACAAATTTTTAATCTATTATTCCTGTGAATCTGTTTCTGAAATATCGTTTCTTTTTGAAATAGAATTATATAAATAAATACAAAAAATAAGCTTAATACCACATAATAATAAAAGTTGTTTTCCTATAATTGTTAATAATATTCAGGACTCGTAATTCCTTAGAATTTTATCAAAACGTGTATATATGTTGTTAAAATATAAAATCCATCATCGACAAAATATATTTTCATAGTAATAAATCATTTCCGAATTGCCTTTTGTTTGTGTCATGTATGTGTATTCTGGATATCGACGTATGAGTATTTCAATCTAGCGTGAAACAGAAAGTATCTACATAAGAGTTTCCACTTAATTGATTCTGCGAAATCCAATTGTTCCTGGAAAATGGTAACTTAAGAAGATTGGACTGTATCACACACGTTTTCGATCCTGAGGAAACATAGAATTTCTCAGTCCATGACTGGATCATTTGACACTAGTTTCTCGTGCATGAACCATTCAGTTCTACTGCTACGTGATTTATCGAAATTCAGGTTGACTTAGATCTATAACTGAACAACTCTCATTTGATGATGCGTTAACACTAAAATATATGCTGAGTATCATACAAATAGTTCAGAGTTTCCGATAAATAGGTAAAAATATGTATCAGCCTTTTTTCGCTCAAAGATTGTAGGCGTTTGGCAAAATCTGTTTTATTATTAAATATTAATCAAGTTATACATTTAATACCTACTTTTAAGCTAAAATCTAATAATATTCAACAAATGCGTTGAAAAATACTGATATCAATCTAGAGGAGAAGATGGCGTAATGTATTTAAACCTTCTTTGCATGATTTTTTTTTATTGGTGAAATTAATCAAGTTGATATAATTCATGTTCAAAATTAAAGGAAAAACGGTTAAAAAAATCTTAGTATATATTTATAGTATAAATTTAGCAAAAAACAATATGCTAAAAATTTCCATCATCATCCAAAGTTGGATCATTAGCTTAGTACTAAATAGAGGAAAATAACAGAAACACGTGTTACAAACCTTTCTTCCACTCATTTTCAATTTTTTAGAAATAGAAACTCTAATATAATAAAACAAAATTATAAACGAAATCATACGTTTATTGCAACTACAACAAACAGCGGAATGAGACAACTTTAAGCACTGATAATGACACTTGTTTATTTTTGACAGCTATGTTTCTTTTTATGCAACGGACATATAAAAGGTATCCAAACACGATCAACTTAAAGTGAACTTGTTCTTTTATATAATTTTTGGGCATTATAGGTTATGATGGAAATTTCCACCATTATGCAAAGAAGGGTTAAAAAGAAAATGGTAGAATGAACTTCTACGCATTTTTAGGTTCTACACATTAAAGTTTCTTTTTCCTCTTACACTTCTGTACCAAAATATGAATTCACCTATTTTAAAATGTTTATGCGAAATAAATGTACATTTTCTTAGACAAAATAATGCAAAAAATAATTATTTTCTTTTGTACTTTGTTGTATTTCAAATAAAATTACTAGAAAATCAAAACCACATGTTCAAAAATAATAATGAATCATTTCTTCCTAAAATGATCATATATAGAAACATATAAATATCGTATACAAATGCAATTTTATATTAATTATTTGCACTATTTACTCTTGTTACTTATGACAGCTGACGAAGTCAAGCCCGCCCATCGGGGACTGGGCGAATGAAGTCAGAAAGAGCGTCTCTTCCGTTTTTAAACAGAGCACCCCCTTACGAGGGTTGAAGTACTACTTGGCTCATAGATAGCATCTGGGTCTTTCAATTTTAAAAGGGGAGACCCAAAGCCTGACTCCTAACACCCCCAGAAGTATTCATTTGGAATGGAAACATGGAAAACATTGCGAACACGAAATATTTACCTGCTTCAATCGCCATTAGTAAACATTATGGATCTTTGATAGGCCGGGATTCGAACTCACTACCTTCCGGTAACGAGAACAACACTCTATCCAACCGAGCCACCATGCTTGTGCTATTTACCTTACTTTATGTTATTTTTAGATGTACTTATTTGCCTTTTTTAAATGATTCATTAAATCAGAAATCGAGTTAACAATACATTCATTTTAATAAGATATGAAACAATACAAAAAATTATACGAAAGCATCTTTTTGTTATGCAACAATGCTTATCAAATACATTATTACAAGTTGAATCTACTATATCATTCTGGAGAACTTATTTCAAAGGAACCCATGCCTTTTAAGAAAAACGTCCTTTAATGAAGCATTATATTCTTTTCCATTTATTTGCTTTTTGCTCAAATACGTTTTCAATCATTTCCGATTTCATTCTATTTTATTTTTCCTGAAAACATTTTTAATTAACTTCACTTTTCTATGGAAACTTTTGTTGCAGATATTACTCGTATGCTTAAAAATGTTTCATTAGTAAATACTTCATTAAAAGAAAATACAAGTTGAACTTTAAAGATATATAAATGCTGAATTTCGAAAGATAAAATATAATAGCGCTTTTAACATCAGAGATTATTGTTAATAGGCTGTATGCAACGTAATGGGTTTTCTCGAACGGAAACGGCCAACAAACAGACAATTTGAAATGATTTCTGCCCTATTTAGCACAATCTTAGAGTGTGAGAAACGTTCTATCTTAAACAATAAATATTGCTCTCAGTAATATCTCCCCGGGCACGTATCCTGCGTGTCTTCAGCGCGCATTGCAGCATGGGTAAAATAATGGCGGTGCAATTCTCTTAGATGTAAACGGAAGGAGCAAATGTGCTTACTTATTTAAAATTACAATCACAAATTGCCATAACGCTTTTCACTTTAATAGCCAATCGTGAGCTGGCGTGTTATTTACTTGTGAAATGCAATTATTATGACAGCCTTTTAATTTATAAAATTACTTTTAATTATTATAGAAGAATCTATAGTTCTTCATTTCGTTCGTATCGGTTTTCAGTCCTTCATTCATTTTTACCCTATATTTAGAAATTTATATTTAGAAATTTAGTGTGAGTTTTTACATGAGTGATAATTCAAAGATAATCTTATAGTTTTGGTATTTGCATACCGTATTGCTTATTACGAAAATAGAAACAAATATTTGATAAAAAAAATTGCTCAATATAAATAAAAAAATTTATTTATTCCTAAATTTATAATAAAATTAGAAAGCTTTTTAATAACTGTTTAAAACGTATTATGTGCTATCTCAAGAATTTGACAATATATAGTTAAAATGATATTCTCTATAATAAATTGTAAATATTTAAAAATTTATTCAGTCATGTTTTTTTTTCTTTTTTTAAGAAACCATAAAGTTGTTGTTTGTTTTGTTACAGTTGAAATCATGTGTACGTCACTTCATTTTACTCATAATAAATCTGTGAGTTAAACAAATAATCGTTTTCAACAATAATGTTGAATATACAATTTTGTCCACCCATCCCAAACAAGTAAACTTGTATGTGGGATGAGCTCTTCAGTGAGCAGTTGGAAAGAAAATGTTGGCCAATATCTTATGGATTCTTTTATATATTATTGGAGATTTGTCTCTCTTGATACCGCTATTAAAAATAAATAGTTAATCATTAAGTAAAGATAAATTTATTTCATGTCGCATGTAAAGCACATTCAAAATTAATATTTGATTGTTTACGCAAACAATCAATAAATCATAACATTCACTTTATGATTAGTTTTAATCGGCAAGAACGATTTAAATGGTTTTATTTCTTTAATTATTCTATAACTATAGGAACACACACAACACTGCGACATAATGAATAACTTTGAAATGGTAACTGAATTTAAAAATACTAAATCCATCTAATAAATTGCCTGAAAATTCAATGTATAAACGTCTCGATAAATTCATGTAACTTAAGTGAGTATAATAGCATCACCCGCTTAACTAAATTTTAAAATAGTTCCATTAACTAATGCACAGTTACTTTAATATATACAGTCTGAAAACTACTTTAAGACTGATTGTATGTTGACCATGATTATTCTGCATTGATAATTGACCATGATTATTCTGCATTTAAAATAGTCACGGACAATCGCAGCGTTATCCAGTATTTTTAAGCGTGTTGGTGATATGCTCTGGATCTCCATCTTTCGCCTGTTTGTGTAACTCTCTCACAACCACTGCATACATTTGTAATGGATCCCTTCTTATGTCGATATCCATGGAAATGAGAGGGTGGATGTTGTTGCTAGAATAAGTACTGCTATATAGTACATTTCCAATTGATGATGCTCTCAACTACACTGAGTTGCATTTTATTCGAAAAAGAGTTGTCCATCTGCCCATGGTTGATACTCTAGTGTTAGTTCTAGTGATTCCATTGCTTTAACACATTGACAGCTTATCACGCGCTAGCGCGTGGCGTGGTGATATTTCTGAAGAGCCAATCACGCGCCAGCGCGTGATGTGTGGTAATGTCTTAGTAGCCAGTCGCGGAATCCACTTTTGATTGTTCATTCTCTAGTTTATCTGGCAATGCTTGTAGGGTATTTCTGCTGGTATTGGCATGGAGATATGATTAGAAACTATCTGTAAATATTTAATTTACAGATATAAAATAATAATATTTCATTAATAATTTTAAATCATATTTCCAATTATTAGTATGTTGGCTTCTGGGTACAATCTACTTCGATGTCAAGACATTAACTTTCAACCCCATCTCTAGAGACTGGCAGTCAATGTGTTAAAGGGTTCTAAAGCTGACTATACTACATACATTACGTTTGTGGTATTTTACTCACTGATATTTACTTTAGATATTAGTGGCCATCTTCGAGGTCTTAAATTTGATGGCCAACGTAAGTTGTATCCTACCTGTTGTGAATGCAGTGTCGATCAGTTTAGCCCCCACCTTTGTGTCTCGGATTTACTAAGGAGGATTTCCTTGCAAATCCCAAGTTGTTTTTTGATTTTGTGAGGATTAATTGTACCACGAATCAGGTGAAACAATGCTTCATGAACCGCGCACATTCATCCATTATAACTCATACAGTAGCAAAGAGTAAATAGCGCATCGAAGGAGCTCGTTCGGTGTTGTTTGCTTTACCATTCCAATGCGGGTATATCAGCTTCTACTTCATGTCACCGAATATGTCGAGCTTTTGGAGATAGTTCTGTGAATGAACGTAGAGAGCGGCAATGATTTTACAAATTCAGGTCGGAAGATTTATCTCTCTGCTAACACGCATGATTATCCTTTTTGTCTGAGGAACTAGTTGTTATGTGGTTCACTGTGAGCCGCTACTAACAAACCAAACGGTCATTGTGGACTGGTATTCACAGCAATTAGAACGCGTGCAACAGGCATTGCAACAGAAGAAGTCAGCATTAGTTAATCGCAAAGATGTACTCTTTTTGACCGAAAATACGATGCCGCATGTCACGAGGGTGGACAGAAATGCTATACAGTGACTTGATTCGGAGACCTTGTGCCATCCTCCTCACTTACCTAACATTGCACCATCAGATTATCATCCCATCCATTCCCTGGGCATTCATCTTCGTGGAAAATCCTTCAGCCACGAAGAAAACTTCCACCAAAACTCTTAGACTTATCTGAGTCCAAAACCTCAGAGTTTAAACGCAAGGGCATTGCACAACTGGAGACACGTTGGCAGAAGGTGCTGGATACCGATGGTGATTACTTCAAGGACTAATAACAAGCTACATTTTTTATAGAACATATTCTTTTGTGTGATTAAAAAATGCAAGGATTTTCTTGTTTATTTGGTATGTGATTATAGATTTTCTTTCCTTATATTTCAGATTATGTTGCCGTTTCTGATGACACTTGGCAATGCCAAGCCCGCCCATCAGAGACTAGGTGAATGAAGTGAGAGAGAGAATCTGTTACGTTTTTTGAATAGAGCACCCTCATGCGAAGGTGGAAATACGATATTTTAGGCTCATAGATGGCAGCACCATCTGAATCTTCCAATTCAGGGATTGAAAGCGGTGAAGACCCATAGCCTGGCTCCAGCAACCCCCAGAGGTATTAATTTGTAATTGGAACATGGAGGACATTGGGACAAATTTAACATGTCCCAGTCACCATTAGTCAACACGATGGATCTTCGGCTAAGCCGGGATTCGCAATCACCACCTTTTTATAACGAGAACAACGCCTTAACCAACCGCTGCCCCCATATTATGTATAATAGTGTAATATGATATATCTCTCTAGAGCTACAACATTAATTAAATTACAGGTATTCATATAACTTTACTCAAACAAAATCTTTTACTTTATGTTTTAAAAATGTGTTAATAATTTAAATTTATAAATTATATTCGATATAGGTATCTAAAAACTGGATGCTTTTCGCTTTTATTTAAACCGGTTATTACTATTGTATGTCCAAATAATTTAAAACAATTAGAAATGTTATTTATATTTAATGAATGTAACATAATATTTTTAAAAATTTCATTTTACATTTCTTAATATAATATTTTTGAAAATATTATATTGCAGTCATTAAAATATAACAAGCTCCAATTTTCGGAATAATAGGAAATAACTATGCCACCCACACTTAAAAAATAAAAATTGCTGTGAATAGAAAATATCTTAAAATGTTAACATAATAGCAGGTTTTTTTTAAAAAATAATTTTAAAAAAACTTTAATTAAGTGCGTCGTAAATTCCCACAAAAGTACTTATAAGTTAGTAAACAAATTGGGGTTCGATAAAAATTGGCGAAAGTTATAAATAGAAAAAGAGGGCATAGAAAAGTCACAAATATTTGATTTTGGCAAAATCACCAGAAAAAATATTAGATCTCCAAAGCTATTATTAAGAGGAAATATCACACTAACAATACAACTTAATAATCTTGATTCTCAAAAAGCATTTTCAACAACTCGTAATTTTTCAAAAAAGTATGTTCAAGAAGTAATAAATGTTTTACCATGTCATATTCCCCTAAGATTAAATTTCAAACATAAAAACCAACAAGTCTCTTTCTATTAATAGATGTTAGAAAAACAAATTTAAAAACACGAAAATATTAAGTAAAATTTATTTTTCTTAACTTTTTTTCTTTATTGCAGTGCAATAAAATAGAGCCTTATTACATAATTCTATCCTTTCAATTTTCATTTTATTCGTATTAAAAATATTTGGTTATATGTTCCTTTGTGTTTGATATATATGAATATATTAAAAAATGTAGCATAATATAATATATTAATTATGCTACATTTTTATAATTAGCTTGTATGAATATCATAATTTTAGAAATAACATACTTTTTTGATAATACTAAATTTACGGCAAGCAAAAGATGTAGAAAGAATTATTGATTTTCTTTTATGATTGCATTGTCATTACCGTTTATAGCTTGAGAATACGTTGAACTAATGCTTTATACATTAAAACGTCTGTAAGCATGAACAATGTTCAGAGTTATCAAAACCCATGACACAGTAATATGAAAGCCTTACAATAATATTAAAGCATTGTGTCGATTCAAGCAATCTATATAACTCTCTGAAGTCAATGTAGGTGACGACTCGTAGAACTAAAAGATAATGAACAGAACTCTGTCAAATATATATCTTAAAAATATTACTCTGTTTGATTTCCCAGTTTAATATTTTTCCATGTGTCAAAAACCTACTCCAACTTTTGCTTAGTGATATAAAGATATGCTATATTTTATATAATTGCTGATTAGTTCATAATTCAAATACGTTTCGTACAAGTTCTTTTTTAGTTGATGGTGCCAAATGATGAAAAATAAATTCATGAAATTACTTTTGTAAGTAAAATTTCTAATCACTTATTCAATTTTTTACAGTTCCATAATGTGAATTAATTAATTTTAATTTTATATTTTTATTAATTATTTATTTATTATTAAATAAATAATTTATTATTATATAATATTTAAATAAAAAAATATTATTATATTTTTATATAATAATAATATTTATTATTATATAAAAATATAAATAATATTATAATTATATAATAATTATATTATTATTATATTTTTATATATAATAATAATAATAATTAATACTTAAAAACACTAAATTAATATATTTAGAAATAAATAATATTTTTACAATTAATTTATTATTAATATTATATTTTTACTATTAATTATATTAAAAATATATTTTTAATTATTATTATTTATATTTTTATTATATTAATAATTAAATTTTATTTTTACAATTTCATGTTATAAATGATACTTGTGTAATTATTTAAATAAGTAAATTTATAGAGCTTCTGTTTATATATTTTTATATCGCTTATTGATTTAAAAGAATACTTTCTTACACAAAATCCATTGTGTTTCAACTAACCGCGTAAAAAAATAGATTATAAATATATTTCATAACATTATTATAAATAACTACA
>JAPDSC010105214.1:0-15494 GCA_026290005.1 Latrodectus geometricus | reverse complement strand
ATATATATATATCCTTGTCATCTAAAATATATCATCAAATTTCACTGCTGGATTTCGTGACAGAGACATAGAGAGGTTTTTAAGTGCCCATGAGAAAAATTGCTTACTTTTAGTTGATAAAAATTTAAATACAATTTTTAGTGAATGCAGACTGAATGTGTTGTTGAAGACAAGTGGGATTCATATTTTGGTGTCTCCGAGACTTGAAGCTTTAAATAACACCATTGAACACATCTTCATTGAACACATGTTGATGATCTTGCTTTAATCTTCGGCCTGGATTATTAGCCTTGAAAAACTATTACAGATTCTGTAAATCACACTTTGTGAAATTTAAATGACTGCTGCTACTTCGGATTGTGCTTGCCTTCCTTTCAACCGGCCAACAGCTCTCCAAGTTTCTAATTCGATTAAAATACGTTAAGAAATCGCCCTTATCGAAACAACATGCTTATTAAATGTCGATTATTATTTTTTTTTTTTGCTTTGTCTCATATTACGTTGAAAGCAAAGTTTATTTGGTGTCTCAACACGAACTCAAAATTTGCCTATTAAGAAATGTGAAAATGGGAAAGGTTTTTGTTTGAAACATTCCTTTCCCATTTAATGGAAAGCATCGCTTATACAGTATAAAAGAATTACAATATTCTTAATTGTTTTGAGCAAAGTATTTTCTTTTTACATTCATCTTTTGAACAAGAGATTTAATTGCAACGGTACATATAGTTTAAAATAGATTTCAAAACACTAGCAATCGAGTTCAGATAGTACCTTATTGTTCAGTCGAAAGTCTGAAATCAATTCTTCTGCTGGCAGCACTTTATAAAGCTAAAGAATGTAAACGATTTGCTTAGATTTTAAGAGAGAGAGAGAGTTTTCAATAATGTTTACATGAATAAAATAAATGACATCGTTTTTCGAAGTTATATCTTTATCTTTTAGTATTAAGAACTGTGATGTTTTGGTTTTTATAGGCATAACAAAAATGACCAGAATACAAAGGTTTCAATCTATATTCTTAAAAATAACCACACGATATTTGGATAAGTTATAGATAATCATATTTAATACACATATCACAATTAATAAGAATATTAAAACTTTTAAAGAAGTTTATTTGGCTAGACGTCGGTTTGCTTTGTATATTCAACAAAGATATTTTGCACACAAACTCTAGTTAAACCAGTACTTACAATTTAAAGTGGATTCCAAGACACTAAGCTGAGATGGCAGTTGAATAGTTAGACTCTAGTCTTCGGTTCAAAAGTTCATTATTTCAAATCCCACCTTAGGCTTTGATGTTTGTAGTGGCTTGGAATCGAATTGAAATCGTTATAATTAGCCCTCGTGTGGAAGAAAGATTGTTAAGTGAGAAACCGAAACCATTCCATGGCACTCGTGTAACAAGATCAAGATGGATATATAACATTTGAACTGCTAAATTGAAATCAAAATACTTTAAATATTCTGCAGTCATCTTGGTTCCTGTAAGTTCAATAATAAAACGAAATTAGGAGGAAATTTTATAAAAATGGTATTTTTAATCAACAATTTTTGGACATGATTTACATAAATTTGATTTAAAACATAACGTGGATCATCGTTTCTCCAAAGTTCATAAGCTCATGATGTCCTCTTTTCATTTAGAAAAGAACTGTTTATAAAAATTAACAGTATTATATGATTAACTCCTAATTCATTGTAAAGAAATGCATTTTCTTATATTTTCTGAATTTTAATGGAATAAATGATATCAAATTATAATTTCTAGTTAATTTTAAAGGTATAAATTACAATGTAATATTAATCTTTTTTTGTGTTAAACGAATTTCTCTTTGCCTCAATTTTCTTAAGTTAGCGAATTCTTTCTTAGATTTCTGAATATGTTACATATAATTAATGCAAATATTCTATTAAAAGTAAATCCACATTTTATACATATTTCTTACATAAAGCTTAAAATGAAATTAAATTAATCATTTTTTTCGATGTATATTACAAAATTTGGAAAGTAATGAATTCATAAAATCTTTAAAGATCATTTAAGTAAACTACAGACTTTTGAAGAAAATATTAAAAATAAATTTAATATTTCAATAGAAAACATGCAAAATATCTTTTAGTTTATGATTAATAAATTGTAATAAAAAGTTAATAATATAACAATTAAGTATTAGTGAAAAAAAGTGTGTATCAGAAATATAGTATAAGACTATTACTTAGTAAACATAAAAATCTTTAAAAGCAAGAAAAATCTATTTATGTTAAAAGTATAAAAATTAAAATGTCAAGGGCAATAAAGCACAATGTTAGTGATAAACTATTTTAATCTAAATCCAGGAAAATTACATCTATCGCAATTCATTCATCAGTGGATGGTAAAAATTTAGGAAAATAATGTAAAGCAATATTTGGCAGGAAATGCAGAGGAAGTCCTGTTACGGTCTCAAAAAATTCTGGAAAACTAAAAAGATAAAGAATAAAAAAATGCAAAAGGCAAAAGGAAATAATTCTTCGAAAGAAACTTAACGAAAACTTTGACAAAAGTTTTGACAATTTAACTACAATATAACTTTTTCTCAATGACAGAAATTGATGAAATATTTGTATGATCATAAAGGTCATCTTCATAAGTTTCTTATTATTTTCACTTATTAAAGTAAGAAATATACAGATATTTCATATCCTATTATTGTTTCAATAAATACCCTTTTATTAACCACATCCTACCTAATTCCTGTTTTGTTGCAAAATATAACCGGAGAAAAAATATTTTATAAACATTTCCTTTCAATGTAACTAATTGAAAATTTAATAAGTAAAAAATTGAAAGTTGTAATTTTTTTGTTAATTTTTATTTTGCCTTTTAAATGTTAAATAAAATGCTCAAATGTATGTTCATACAAAATGTATGTTCTTTTAATTTTCTTTTAATGTACTTTTAATGTTCTTTATATTTTCAATTAATATGATAAATTTGTAGATTGACTACTAAAATGTTAGGACTTTACCTTAATACATTATTGATTATTGTATTTGATTTTGTTGTAGTAAAGCTATTAAAAAAATACTATAAAAAATCTAAGGAATTATTGAAATTGTAGAAAGTCGTTTTTTGCCAATATCAGCTGCCTTATACCTATTAATAGCTTTAAAAATATAGATTCGTCGAATGCTATCGTTATTTTGGTGATCGTGTTTATGACAAAACATATAGAAGTATATATAGATTATTTTATCAAGAAATATACAGATTGGAATTGTCAGATGTAAATAATGAACAGAATAAGAGCAAATAAAAACTTAAATGTAGATTTCCAACAAATCGAAAGAATTTCGGGAATTTTTGCTTGAACAAATACATATTAGAAACATATTTATGAACCAGGATAAATATTTTTTAAAATTAATAAAATAATTGAAGATTAAATTAATAAATTATTTTTTTAAATTTTATATTATATGAACAAAATGATTCCCAGCTATATTTAGAAATTATAAATAGAAAATTCAAAAGTTCAGAATCCTGATGTAAAAAAAATGATTATTTTTATAGATATTGTATCGAAATATTTCATTCCAGTAACATTTTGCATCAGCTTGTAATTATTAGTCCATTTTTTTGTTTAATAATTTACATTTATTGTAAATAGAGGCGTGATAATTTTTCATTATTGAAAATTGTAAAGTATTATATACTGTATTGCAATTAATATAGTGTATAGAGAAACTTAAGTGTTTCCACATGCAAAAATTTAAAAACTAAACATAAAGTGCAAAAAGTAATTTATTTACTGACGATTCTGATGTGTTCTTTACTAGGTTTGATAAAACTAACATCTTTACAAGTCTGAAATCTTACTGAGATGGTCGATATTTTTCCGTTCTAAATTTATAATTGTTGGTAAACTTTTGATTTTCCCAATAGATAGTTAATAATTTCAGTAGAGATTTTATTCTGATGCTTTTGGGATAGACAATATGGGTGCTTATCTAAATTTTTATTTTGTTGAAAATGACATTTTGTTTGTTAAATTTTAATAAATTTTTTCCAAACTAGTTTTTGTATTTTTTTATCGACTTGTAAAATCAATTTTACATGAATATTTGTCTGTTATAACGTTATTTTACTGTTGATAATTTTGATGTAGATAATGTTTGACAATTTGTTTTGAAATTTTCATCTTTTATTTGTAATTCATTTTTATAGTAATTGCTTTTTTCTACAAATTTTGAAGTAACGTTTGTAAAATTAAATAAAAAAGTGTAACAAGTAATTTGTTTTATTCATAGTAATTTTACACAATTGAATGAAATTTAAAAAGTGTGTATATATATATATTTTGCTATTTTAAAGATGAAAAAATACTAAATTTCTTAGAAATTTTATTTTTCTATAACTAGGTATAATTTTCGATATGATTTTCAAAATCAAAATATATTTTTTGTTAATGGGTAATGAAAAGTGAAACAAAATTAATTACGAAATACTTTAATAAATATACTAATTTTTATTGTATATTGTTTCACAGCGTATTTATATACATAATTAATACTGTTAATATGATATTTAATTTAAAACTTAATATTATTTTGATGTTTAACATGGTGATTAGCATATCTACAACATCTCTTTGAAAGGCTATAAAAATATAAATGTCTAATTGTTTCTTTAACAGTAACATATCACACTTTATATTTAAATAATATTGTTCCTAATAATTAGCATTAACTATAATTATGCTGATATATTAAAAAACAAATATTTATCTGTATTATAGTTATCAAGAATGATATATTGACTCATTTTCATGAAAAAAAGTAAAGTAAAGTATGTCATAAAATAGATTGAGGCCGAAAATTAATCACTTAAAAACAATATTATTTCGTAACTCATTTATTTGGGTAAAAATTTAAGAAATAATTATCATTCCTTGTCATTAATACTCTTAATAGATAAGCATTTTTAATTTTGTAAAAAAATCTATGAATATAAAATTATAACAAGTAAACATGATTAAATTTTGTAATTGTTACAAAGTAAGTAGGTGTTAAAAGTTTAACATAAATTTCAATAAACTAGATTAATAAACAAATATTGGTTTATTAAAAGAACTGAAAAATTCTTCAAAACATGTTTTTATTTGCAAAGTAATTTAGTCGCGACAAATAATAAATCTGATAAAATGTTCGATAACATAATTATAATGAAAGATAAGAAAGTATTTAAATTAAATTTCCTCAAGATATGAATAGAACAGTTTGAAATATTTTTAAGATAGCTTTAATTTTTAAAAAAATAAATGTATTGAAGACAACAAGTATTATAAATATAATGTAAACAAATTTATGAAAACTATTATTTTAAAAGTAATGCGATTATATATTGGAACCATCTCTTGTTAAATTTAAAAATTCTTTTATTCTTATAGAGAGGATCATATTCTTGCGAAGAGATTTTTTTCACCATTGTATAAAAAAATTTAATTCTATTAATTTACTTGATTTTTTTATATATTTACATAATTAACTGGTAAAAGCATTTGAAGGGTAAATATAATTATTGCGAAAATAGCAAGAATTTTACATAAACATTCAAATCAAATTGAAAAAAACTTATACATACTGTTATTACTATGTGAAGTGTAATTTCAGACTTCTTAAGACTTCTTATAAGGTTATTCTTTCAGGTTTTAAACTATGTTTCAAGCTCCATATCTAAATAACAACATTGCGAAACGTTGTTGATATTTGTAACTATTACATTATTTCAGATATGTAATTTATACATTTCTTAAAAATACATAACTCCTTAAAACATTCTGTATTTTGTTACTCTTGAAATATCTCCTGTTATTGCAAATGTGCTTTTCCTAAGTTTACCGTTGATGATATATTTATAACACATTATATCTACTAGGGAAGAGGTTTATCACACTTATTATTTTCTTTGATGATAATGACTTGATAATGATATCATACTGAAATTGTTTCTTCCATTACCACTTCAATAATTTAAAAAAAATTTATTAATGGATTTCCTATAAAGCATTTTTATTAAGAAGTTCTTCAGACGCTATAAGTGTATCTGCTTGTAAGCGATTTTACGATTTGTAATCCCTATTACAAAGCTTTGAAATCAGATGTTATTGTATAAGATATTACTTTATAGTGATACAGGTTTTATTTTTGAACATTCAACGTAAATTTCAAATGATATCTTTCTGAAATTGTTTATTTTAAAAACTAAAATAATTTTGGTTTGAAAAGAAATGTTTTGCAGCCTTCAAAATGTAAAAGTTAATTAAAACAAAAAGTCAGAATGTAATTTATAAACCATGCTTACATAAATTTAAAAATAATTTTAATTTTTTTAATGTATTTACTGAAAATGTTCTTTATCCATATTTTCTACTTTGAGTGATTGTACTGAATAAATGCATTTCGAACACAGTAAGCATCAAAAGTTGAGATTTAAACACACGTGAAGTAAATAATTGACATCAATATTTTAAACAAGCATATTTTACTTCTTCATATTTTGTAAAGCTTACCTAAGCAAAATAATAAATGGAAAATTCTTCAAACGTTTTAGTTTGACTTTGACTTAAAAATGTCGTTATATTATAAAATCTAAAATTTTAAGTTATTAGTTTTAAATGACTTTAAAAAACTTACATTTTTTTCAGAAATAATTATTAATAAAACTTAGACACAGGAGTTTTTCTCATAAAAACTGTTTAAAATAAATTTAAAGTAATTTTACTGAATAGATTTAGGCACAGCTTTAGTTTTTCTAATTATTTTACACAGAATTTCTTGAGAACTAGTAAAGTTAACACAAAGTAAAGAACACATCCTAAGTAGAACATCAAATGAGACATTTATTCTAGCCATACGCATTTTATATCTACTGAATATCTCTCAAGGACTTCAATTAAATAATAATTAATAAAATATAAGTATAAAATACTATAACAGACTTACTCTTATCTAATACAAAAACGGTTTTGGTAGCATTTTCACACACATTTTAAAGGTATATTTGATGATGATTCTTTTTTTTATAGGTTTTGAATTTTAAGTAATTTTTTCAATTTTTAAAAATATTGAGAAAAAAAATAGGTGAAATGTAAGTGTTATTGTAAAATGTAGTTGTTCTTTTCTATTTATGGTGTAAAAATAGAGGTATACAGTGAAACATTCACATTTTAGACTAATAATGTGTTTAATGGAATATTCTTTGTAAAATGTACGGTTTTCTGATATTTTTTCCTATTTTTTATTGTTTCTATCATTTGTAATTCCTTTATCATCAGTAGTATATTAATATTAGTGGATATAACTATTTTCCATGTCATGAGCACTTCATCTTTTAGTTTCATTCTAATGATTTTAATATTAATTATTAAAATTATTTTTAATGGTTAAAATAAAAATTCAGTAGGGAAAAATAAACAGAAATATAGAGAAAAATTAATGATATCAAACTGTTAATTTAAAAAAAAAATTGCGTATTTCATGTTATTCTATGAAAACATTTTGAGTTTACAAAAAAGTTTAAAGCTTTGATCGGGAAAGAGTATTGAAAATTAAGAGTATTACAATTTAGCTTTTCTGAAGAAATCATTTATATGAAATATTTTCATTTACATTTAACAATAATTTGAAATTATTATTTTTATTTTTATAGTGATTATTTCAATTTCTGTACATATATTAGTTAATATTGATGAAATATATGTTACTGTTTTATTGAAATAATAAGTACAAATAAAGTATTTACATTTAAAAATGTAACTGCTTGTTTTTCCTAACTAAATTTTGATTTGAATATCTTCTAAAATTGATGTATGTTAAGAATTTCTTTCAAGTATTATTCTGCCTTATTTCTTTATTATTCGGATTAACATATTTTTAAATAATTGATGTTTTTAATTTTTTAAAAATTCATCAATATAGTACATTACTCCTAATTGCATTTATGGTAAACCAATAAAATCAAATAAAAAAAACAAATATTTTTTACAACTTCAAAAATTAAAAGTTTCTCAAATATTTAATTCATAGCGTTCCAAAAAACTATATGGAAAAACTGTGGAAAACTAGAAAACATTGTAAATATTTTAGTTCTTAGTTTATTTATGTATATACGTGTTATTGTTTGTTTAAAATAATCATCATGTATTTTACTATAGAACTCAATGTGTGTTTATATTCGATTTGCAATGTCACAATGTATCAGTTTTTTTTTTATCTAATTACACATTTTTTTATTGATTTTCCTTTACTTTTATTTTATATTTCGTTTTTGCAATATTTGGTTTCCCAACCTGTTAAATAGCATTTAAACTGAATAAACAAGACGTTTTAGAACTATAAAAAATAATTTCATTAACATACATTAACAGAGATTTGGCTTTTATAATAAATATTTGTGCTGCTAATAATAATTTATCTTTGGAAAATTAAACGAGAAAAATTAATTTCTTGTAGGATTAAAATAAACAAAATACGTAATTTTAAAGCTCGTATTTGGTGTTTAGGAAAGCAGTTGAACGGGATCAAAAGGACATTTTTTTCCTTTTCTCTTTATTAGAATTCATTTATCAAATTAAATTATTTTTTAACTAATTCACATCTGATTGAGAAATTATTTCAATTGATCAAAATAATATAAGATCCAATTCATTGCAATATAAGATTAATTATCATCTATTATGCAAATTAAAATAATTAGTTTATTTCCCTCATGCTTTTGACAATTCATCATTCTAAGAATTCTAAAGTAATTCAGCTAATTTAAATAAACATTAGTATTTTTATGTAAAAGCAAATAATGAAGTTATTTATTGAATTTATAATAAGTATTATTAAAATTTAAGTATAATACTTATTTATCTTAAAAATGAATTTTTCGTCACTTTCAGAAAATCTGTTTTTTATTAAAGGTGCCATTAACAAACAAGCTTTTTTTATATATATTTAAAGCAGTTTTTCTTCAAAGTGATTTGGTACACGATTAACCATTTAATGAACTGAATTAATTATTTTATATAAATTCTAGTTGATTTATCACATTTTTCGTTTGTGCACTTTCAGAAAACTCATTATTGAAAGCCATTTTTTCTTGGACTATACTTTTATATAGCAGTTATAAAACACTTTTAAGTAATAAAAAAATTAAAAAATATCTCCCATTGTATGTCATTATAACGCAAAAATAATAGAAAACTTTACGAAATTATTTCCTATATAAATTCTTCCGAAAATATTTCAGTGCCTGAATGCTTTTTTCGTAGACAATTTTTAAGCATCTATATTTTTTAAAAAAATATCTTTGTTGGGAGAAAATGTATTAGGTTCTCACTAAATTAAAGGGTAACAATATGAGGAAAATAGGCATTTTTATGGAATTATACTTCAATAAGAGATCTGCTTGACGTATTAGAAATGTTAAAGTAAATTTCCAGTTTTGTGAGATATTTTTTGTGAAACCATTAGTTTTCTTGAATTAAGATAACATTCAAATCTACATATACAAATACACAATTAAATTTAAATAAAAAATAAATAATATTTCGTGATATTTGTCAATTTACGTGATAAAATTTAATTATATAGTTATATAATATGAAATTTTATATATTAGTTTGTTTTAGTCATGTAATATAACAATTGTATGCGATAATCTTGTTCTGACTGATCGATAATCTATTTCCTTATAACATCTTTTATGCACAATTGGGAGTGACAAATCTACATTGTCATATTTTTTATATATATGTTATCTATTATTATTTTGAATTATTTTTTTATTAGACATTAGATGCAATATTTAATTGCATGTTTTTAAAGTTGCTTTTAGTGAATTAAAGAAAGAAATAAAGAATACAAGATTATGCTTTAATTGTAAATAATTTACAAAAAAAAGATACAATTTTTTTATGCTAGAGTGTTTTTAATTTTATAATATTTTGTGATACAATCATGTTTTGCCTTTAATACTGTTATTTATATAAATAACGAATACTCTATAAAAATATTTAGATAATTATATTTATAAGCTTTTTTCTTTTCATTGCATTTGGTATCTTTACATACATTAATACTGAGTAAAATTTTAATACATAATTTTTTCTAACTATGTTTAGTTTTCATTAGAAAACCATTTAAATATTAATTACAGTAGGTACTATCGCAAATACAAGATCCAAAATGAAACCTCAAAAATGCGAGATAAATTCGATTTTCAGATTTCTAGGTTTCGAGCGGAAATAACAAATTTAAAAATTGTATTAAAAGGCTGTAGTTTCGAGCTTCCCAATTTGGGTAAATAATTTGAATATAAGATAAATTTCAAAGTTTGGGTTGTGTGCATATTTTATGTCAAGTGTGACATGCTTGAAGAATAATGTTTCAAATTTAAAGATGGAGGTTACATGCTTGAGAATTAGAGAGTTCTAAATTTTAAAACTGAATTTGTAAGATTAAAACAAAAAAATGGCAGGCTGCAAAAGGATTATGTTTTATTCTGTCTGGAATCATTTTCCAATCTATTGATAAAGCCCTTTATAAAAGTAGTATGGACTCACAAGTACATATAGGTGTAATAGAAAATATCGAATGATAAGAAAACCCTTGTTATGAAGTATGTTGTAAATCGGTGTCGTATCTTAATGTTTATAAAGAAGCTATGATGAAACATATTTCATACAAATCTTACTGTAATATGTTATTTTGCAAAGCAACATTGAACATCACAGCTGTGACGTCATATGTTACTTTGCAAAATAACATGTATGTCTAATTGAGTTGTTCTCTAAATAATCTTCTTAAGAAGCAATATCCAGAGATTATTCAATCAAATGAAAATTAGAATTAATCAAGATTTCAGTTTTATTATGAAGTATTTTCTGCTCTTTAGATCTGTTGTTATTAAATTGCATCCGAAAATTCAGAGGACTATAAGATTTTTGTAGATGATATGGAATATATGCAGAGTAGAAAATTGTTAAGTCATTAATAGTTGATTAGTACTGTCTAGTGTTTTTTAAATTAGAACATAAAAGTTTAATGTGTTAGAATAATGATGAACTTATTAGTGTTAATTCTATTAAATATTATAAGAAGTTGTGAAAAAGAAAACAAAAAATTAGTCAAGCATAAACCTTTCTCTTATTGCTGCCCAATCCATATTTTATAAAGGAAAAGAGGAATTTGTGTATCAATTATGGATAACTCAGTAACGACTGTTTTAGTTTTGTTCAACTAAATTATCATGATTCTAAGAAAGATGCTCAGCAGTTTATTTTGAATTTTAAAAATGATGCTGATAAAGCAATTTGAGCTAAGAAAAAGCTTTTCTTTTTTTTTTGAGTTTTTACACTATTTTGACATCATAGTATTTGTCAAAGCAGCAATTATTCAAACAAGTACGATAACTGATTTGTATATAAGAAAGTCAGGTTTATGACTTAAATGTTGTTATTTCTAATATCGCCTTTAAAGCTTTTATCTTGCTTTTGAGTCTTATAATTTTAAAAATTCTGTTAGTATTGTTATTATAATTTTGATATATATACATTATAATACTAAGTGGCCAACTCTCTCTTTCTCTTCTTAACTCTCAATTTTATCTAAAATTTCATAGCACCTGATTTAGGGCATTGGTTCAGACATAAATGTTTGGTTCCATCATGTAACTTATCCTAGATATAAAAAATTTAAGTAAAATGATCAGCGGGAAGCATGTATTTGTGATAAATGATAATTATGGTTGATTGTGCAATTATAAATTTGGGATAATATTTGTTGCATTAGTTTGCTTTCATATTTAGGTAAGTGCTTTTGAGAAGCTTTAAGTCAATAGCCTTAGATATTATTTGTGATATTCAAGTAGGATATCCTGATTACTTGAATATTAGTGTGAGATTACACCTCAAAAATCTGTTGAAGATGCTTCACTATGATTGTGCTTGTTGGTCAAGATTAAAGCAACATTGACTTTCTTGATTTTTCTGGAAGTCAAAGTGGGTTTTAATAAGGTTTGGGGGCCTGCTGCTTTCAGTTTCCTTAAGTGTCTTCATGTTCCTAAGAATATTTCCATTTGATAAGTAACTTTTTGCAATCGTGCTCTGCTGAACTTTCTTTTGGATATAACACGAACTATTTTAGTTTGGAGAAAGGCTAAGCTTCTATTACCTGAACTTTTGCTTTGAATTTCATAATCAATGATTTGAACTGAGATTTCATAACAGTTATCAACTTGCTGTTGTGGATGATTTACTTGTTAAAGTGCAGTATATAAAGTTTAATGGTATATTTTATAATATATTTATGATGAGTTTAATGATATAGAGCTTAATAAAATACTTGCAATCAGTCAGATTATTTTAACTTATATTTATGAGTAGACTCATCTCCACCAATATTTTTAAATTTTTGGGTTTAAACTTTTAAAATTAAACAAATTATTCATATTCATTAAAGATCTCTCTGATCTCATAAATTAATTTAATTTTTCAAAAGCGTTCCCTTTAAAGAAATTCAGTTGATCAAGAGTTTGAAAGTTAAAGTTACTAAGTAGTTAGTTATCAAGAGTTATTGGGTAATAAGATACAAAATGGAAACGGAATGTTTCTCACGTATCCAGTAGGATCGAGAAAATTTTTGGTTTGTTGAGAATTTCTAGGCATATTTATGGGAGCGAAACTAATGTAACTTAAAATGATTCATATCCAAGGCGGAAGAAATAAATTGGTAACTTCATAGATAAAGGTTCTTCTTTGCATAATTCAGGGCATGGAACCGTCAACATTAAAGGCAATTTTATTGTTTTTTTATCTCCCACCTATTAATGTTTAAATTTTAAACAATCTTGAGATTCTAGATATAATATAAACTAATAATCTTTGCAATATTTTAAATGGTGAATTTATGCCCAGCTCGCCCTTCACTTAGAAAGCCTGTGATAGTGTGCTTTTTGTGTAAAGGTTGTTTTTCAGAATTTTAGCTCTGCATTTGTTTCAGAAGCTGAGCAAATTGGTTTGCTTTGCTTTTGTTATTTATGAAAATAAATTAGTGAGAGCTGGCCCATTGTAGACTTTTCATTGGATGCTCAGAGTTCCTAAATTATGTATTTAAATCTTGTGGTCCACTGTCAAATGAATACCAAGTAATTATCATGAAAATAGGACTTTTGAATATGACTTTTGTATTCTTTCGTACTTTTACGGGCCATGCTTACAACGCAAAACCTGCTACTGGACATTCATATAATTTTATATGCATTTGAACATTTTATGAATGTTCAGTTTTTTTTCGCTCGAAGATACATTGGTATCCTTAGTCCTAAAAAGGTAGATCAGATGGCTAAACAGGCAATCTTCTATGTTATTGATCTTGTTTTGTTTTATCCCTAATATTACCACAAACATGTTGCTTGAGAAAAACTAAATAACTGGAATAAGAAATATTTTTCATTTCTAAAGGCACTGTAGACTACGACTTTTTTCCAGACAATTTTGTGCTATTTGAAATGCAAATACTGATTGCATTTCAAGCTTATTCAAGTATTGACAGGGGACTGGAATTCAGAAGTTATTTCATTTTAATATCATTGCCAGTGATCTTTATGCTTGTGGTTACCCTTTTGAAGATGTACATTTCGCTTCATTACACGTTGCATGCAAGTGTTTGAACAATTTATATAACTGATTTAAGGCATCTCTCAATTTGTTAGCCTCAAATTTTTCTAATCTTTTGAGGAGTATTGAAATAAGTTTATTTGTCTTTTAAATATTTAATTCTTTTGATGTTGTTGTCTTGTAAATATATTTTGGGTTGAATGTAGTTACTATGTAAGCCTTGTGACATACTTTGCTGTACACTCGGAGATTAGTTTAACTTTCTTTTATAAGAAAATTCAAAATAGGCAGATGAAAATTTGCTCAATGAATATTTAATTTTAAAAGAAAATAAGTTTTAAAGCTAATTATTTCTCAAATTCTCTTCAAATCCTTTTCGTCAAATCAAGAATTCCAATTATTGAAGTTTCTTCAATTATTTTAAAAATATTCTTTAATTGAAGAGTTAAAACACAAATTCCATTTAAACAATATTTTTTTTTATCGAGAGCATAAAAATCTAATGTTTACTTTCCTTTTCAGTAAAGATTTTTGTATTCGCTAGTCTTAAATAAAATCTTAAATTTAAAAAAGGCCTTGACTATGGTTGCTAGAGTAATGGGACAGTTTAGTATTTAATAATTAAATTATGAAATTTCAAGTTTATCTTATAACTGGATTAATGATTTCATTTAAATCGTGCATACACTCAATACTTATCTATATAATTTAACAGTTTTCCTTCATTCATAGATTTGCTTTGCTGTTGAACTTTTATTTTCATACTTAATATTTCTATTAATTGCAGTTATTTTTAACAATTTGAATACGTAAAGAATATGACAAAAATTTAGAATCCCAATTGAAAGTAATTTTGAAACTCATGATAGAGTAATCATCTTTTCAAATTTTCGGACTAGAAAACATTAAATTGTTTACTATATAGCAACCACAAATGTGTGTGCCACATCACTATGAAAATTTTATTCATATCACAAAGAAATTGTTTTCTTTTTCAAGAACTAATGCTTTATAAGTTACAGCGAAGTTTCTGATTGGCGATTTTACCTATCAAAACCTTACTAAGGTCAAAAGGTGAAATCGGTCAAAAGCATCTGAGCTGTCACTCTACTTTCTTTGCCATGATACAACAGTGGAGCTACACTGAACTTTAAAAACTTTTTTTTAAAGTTCATAGATCATCTCAGTATGATAGATAGGTCAATTTCTAACCCGTCACCTTTCAGATTCAAGCACTCCTTTTATTACCAGTATTTTCATTTCCATTGAAGATATTAACAAAGTTGATATTGATGACGAGAAAGATATTTTTTTTTTACGTACACATAACGAATACAAATGAAATTTTGATAAAACAAACTTTCTTAAAGTAAATCACATTTTTTCCGCGTTCTTGGTTTTCATACCTTTTTTCTATTGATCAACACGAAATATTACTAACAAAATATTAATAAATAAAATAATAACTGCATTTATTAGGTTTGAATAAAAAATATAAAAAAAACACTCTTTAAGTTTTCATTAAAGATTTAAAATTATTATGAATATTAAAGTCATTATGAATAAAAAATAAACAAAACAATAACCACATTTACTGTAATAAGCTTGGATAAAATTATAAAAAATAAATCAATTAAGTATTCATTAATTGATCTTCTTATGAAGACTTAAAATTATAATGAATATTGACCTCTTGTACTTGTGTCATAAATGTATTTCTGCCTTATAAAAAATATCGTTATTGTGAGTTTATTTTTTCATTTCTGTCATTGAATAAATTTTATAAGCAACTGAAACATTTTTTAAATTTAATTATTTTTCTAAATTCAATATAAAAGAAATAAA